>JAAKFY010000019.1:256372-281624 GCA_011823955.1 Dissostichus mawsoni | reverse complement strand
GGGTTTCTTCCATTAACTGGGGGTTTCTTCCATTAACTGGGGGTTTCTCCATTAACTGGGGGTTTCTTCCATTAACTGGGGGTTTCTCTCATTAACTGGGGGTTTCTCTCATTAACTGGGGGTTTCTCTCATTAACTGGGGGGTTTCTCTCATTAACTGGGGGTTTCTCCATTAACTGGGGGGTTTTCTCATTACTGGGGGTTTCTTCATTAACTGGGGGGTTTCTCACATTAACTGGGGGGTTTCTCTCATTAACTGGGGGGTTTCTCTCATTAACTGGGGGTTTCTCTCATTAACTGGGGGTTTCTCCATTAACTGGGGGGTTTCTCTTTAACTGGGGGTTTCTCTCATTAACTGGGGGTTTCTCACATTAACTGGGGGTTTCTCTCATTAACTGGGGGTTTCTCCATTAACTGGGGGGTTTCTCCATTAACTGGGGGTTTTCTCACATTAACTGGGGGTTTCTCATTAACTGGGGGGTTCTCTCATTAACTGGGGTTTCTCCATTAACTGGGGGTTTCTCACATTAACTGGGGGGTTTCTCTCATTAACTGGGGGTTTCTCACATTAACTGGGGGTTTCTCTCATTAACTGGGTTTCTCACATTAACTGGGGGGTTTTTCTCCATTAACTGGGGGGTTTCTCACATTAACTGGGGGTTTCTCATTAACTGGGGGGTTTCTTCCATTAACTGGGGGTTTCTCCATTAACTGGGGGTTTCTCTCATTAACTGGGGGGTTTCTCCATTAACTGGGGTTTCTCACATTAACTGGGGGGTTTCTCTCATTAACTGGGGGTTTCTCTCATTAACTGGGGGTTTCTCACATTAACTGGGGGTTTCTCATTAACTGGGGGTTTCTCATTAACTGGGGGGTTTCTCTCATTAACTGGGGGTTTCTTCATTAACTGGGGGTTTCTCTCATTAACTGGGGGGTTTCTCTCATTAACTGGGGTTTCTCTCATTAACTGGGGGTTTTCTCATTAACTGGGGGTTTCTTCATTAACTGGGGGTTTCTCACATTAACTGGGGGTTTCTTCCATTAACTGGGGGTTTCTCTCATTAACTGGGGGTTTCTCATCATTAACTGGGGGTTTCTCTCATTAACTGGGGGGTTTTCTCATTAACTGGGGGGTTTCTCTCATTAACTGGGGGTTTCTCCATTAACTGGGGGTTTCTCACATTAACTGGGGGGTTTCTCTCATTAACTGGGGGTTTCTCTCATTAACTGGGGGTTTCTTCATTAACTGGGGGGTTTCTCTCATTAACTGGGGTTTCTCTCATTAACTGGGGGTTTCTTCCATTAACTGGGGGTTTCTCTCATTAACTGGGGGTTTCTTCATTAACTGGGGGGTTTCTCTCATTAACTGGGGTTTCTCCATTAACTGGGGGTTTCTCTCATTAACTGGGGGTTTCTCACATTAACTGGGGGGTTTTCTCATTAACTGGGGGGTTTCTCTCATTAACTGGGGGTTTCTTCATTAACTGGGGGTTTCTCTCATTAACTGGGGGTTTCTCTCATTAACTGGGGGTTTCTTCATTAACTGGGGGTTTCTCATTAACTGGGGGGTTTTCTTCATTAACTGGGGGTTTCTCATTAACTGGGGGTTTCTCTCATTAACTGGGGGGTTTCTTCCATTAACTGGGGGTTTCTCTCATTAACTGGGGGTTTCTCACATTAACTGGGGGTTTCTTCATTAACTGGGGGGTTTCTTCCATTAACTGGGGGTTTCTCTCATTAACTGAGGGTTTCTTCCATTAACTGGGGGTTTCTCATTAACTGGGGGGTTTCTCTCATTAACTGGGGTTTCTCACATTAACTGGGGGGTTTCTCATTAACTGGGGGTTTCTCTCATTAACTGGGGGTTTCTCACATTAACTGGGGGTTTCTTCCATTAACTGGGGGTTTCTTCCATTAACTGGGGGTTTCTCTCATTAACTGGGGGTTTCTTCATTAACTGGGGGTTTCTTCCATTAACTGGGGGGTTTCTCTCATTAACTGGGGGTTTTCTTCCATTAACTGGGGGGTTTCTTCATTAACTGGGGGGTTTCTCTCATTAACTGGGGGTTTCTCTCATAACTGGGGGTTTCTCTCATTAACTGGGGGTTTCTCTCATTAACTGGGGGGTTTCTCACATTAACTGGGGGTTTCTCACATTAACTGGGGGTTTCTTCCATTAACTGGGGGTTTCTCTCATTAACTGGGGGTTTCTCTCATTAACTGGGGGTTTTCTCACATTAACTGGGGGTTTCTCTCATTAACTGGGGGTTTCTCTCATTAACTGGGGGGTTTCTCACATTAACTGGGGGTTTCTCATTAACTGGGGGTTTCTTCCATTAACTGGGGGGTTTCTCACATTAACTGGGGGTTTCTCCATTAACTGGGGGTTTCTCTCATTAACTGGGGGTTTCTCTCATTAACTGGGGTTTCTCACATTAACTGGGGTTTCTCTCATTAACTGGGGGTTTCTCTCCATAACTGGGGGTTCTCATTAACTGGGGGTTTCTTCCATTAACTGGGGGGTTTCTCTCATTAACTGGGGGTTTCTTCACATTAACTGGGGGTTTCTCTCATTAACTGGGGGTTTCTCTCATTAACTGGGGGTTTCTCTCATTAACTGGGGGGTTTCTCTCATTAACTGGGGGGTTTCTTCCATTAACTGGGGGTTTCTCTCATTAACTGAGGGGTTTCTTCCATTAACTGGGGGTTTCTCTCATTAACTGGGTTTCTTCCATTAACTGGGGGTTTCTCTCATTAACTGGGGGTTTCTCTCATTAACTGGGGGGTTTCTTCCATTAACTGGGGGGTTTCTCTCATTAACTGGGGGTTTCTCTCATTAACTGGGGGTTTCTTCCATTAACTGGGGGGTTTCTCACATTAACTGGGGGGTTTCTCCATTAACTGGGGGTTTCTTCCATTAACTGGGGGGTTTCTCACATTAACTGGGGGTTTCTTCCATTAACTGGGGGGTTTTCTCCATTAACTGGGGGTTTCTCACATTAACTGGGGGTTTCTTCCATTAACTGGGGGTTCTTCCATTAACTGGGGGGTTTCTTCATTAACTGGGGTTTCTCATTAACTGGGGGTTTCTTCATTAACTGGGGGGTTTCTTCCATTAACTGGGGGTTTCTCATTAACTGGGGGGTTTCTTCCATTAACTGGGGGGTTTCTTCCATTAACTGGGGGGTTTCTCACATTAACTGGGGGTTTCTTCCATTAACTGGGGGGTTTTCTTCATTAACTGGGGGTTTCTCCATTAACTGGGGGGTTTCTCACATTAACTGGGGGTTTCTTCATTAACTGGGGGTTTCTTCCATTAACTGGGGGGTTTCTTCCATTAACTGGGGTTTCTTCCATTAACTGGGGGTTTCTCATTAACTGGGGGGTTTCTTCATTAACTGGGGGTTTCTCACATTAACTGGGGGTTTCTCTCATTAACTGGGGGTTTCTCCATTAACTGGGGGGTTTCTCTCATTAACTGGGGGTTTCTCCATTAACTGGGGGTTTCTTCCATTAACTGGGGGGTTTCTCACATTAACTGGGGGGTTTTCTCATTAACTGGGGGGTTTTCTTCATTAACTGGGGGGTTTCTCTCATTAACTGGGGGTTTCTCTCATTAACTGGGGGGTTTCTCCATTAACTGGGGGTTTCTCACATTAACTGGGGGTTTCTTCCATTAACTGGGGGGTTTCTCACATTAACTGGGGGGTTTCTTCCATTAACTGGGGGGTTTCTCTCATTAACTGGGGGTTTCTCTCATTAACTGGGGTTTTCTCACATTAACTGGGGGTTTCTCATTAACTGGGGTTTTCTCACATTAACTGGGGTTTCTCTCATTAACTGGGGGTTTCTCTCATTAACTGGGGGGTTTCTCTCATTAACTGGGGTTTCTCTCATTAACTGGGGGTTTCTCTCATTAACTGGGGGTTTCTCACATTAACTGGGGGGTTTCTTCCATTAACTGGGGGGTTTCTCTCATTAACTGGGGGGTTTCTTCCATTAACTGGGGGGTTTCTTCCATTAACTGGGGGTTTCTCTCATTAACTGAGGGTTTCTTCCATTAACTGGGGGGTTTCTTCCATTAACTGGGGGGTTTCTCACATTAACTGGGGGGTTTCTTCCATTAACTGGGGGGTTTCTTCCATTAACTGGGGGGTTTCTCTCATTAACTGAGGGTTTTTCCATTAACTGGGGGGTTTCTTCCATTAACTGGGGGGTTTCTCACATTAACTGGGGGGTTTCTTCCATTAACTGGGGGGTTTCTCTCATTAACTGGGGGTTTCTCTCATTAACTGGGGGTTTCTCTCATTAACTGGGGGTTTCTCTCATTAACTGGGGGGTTTCTCACATTAACTGGGGGGTTTCTCACATTAACTGGGGTTTCTTCCATTAACTGGGGGGTTTCTCACATTAACTGGGGGGTTTCTTCCATTAACTGGGGGTTTCTCTCATTAACTGGGGGTTTCTCTCATTAACTTGGGGTTTCTCACATCAACTGGGGGGTTTCTCTCATTAACTGGGGTTTCTCTCATTAACTGGGGGGTTTCTCTCATTAACTGGGAGGTTTCTCACATTAACTGGGGGGTTTCTTCCATTAACTGGGGGGTTTCTCACATTAACTGGGGGGTTTCTTCCATTAACTGGGGGGTTTCTCTCATTAACTGGGGGTTTCTCTCATTAACTTGGGGTTTCTCACATCAACTGGGGGGTTTCTCTCATTAACTGGGGGTTTCTCACATTAACTGAGGGGTTTCTTCCATTAACTGGGGGGTGTCTCTCATTAACTGGGAGGTTTCTTCCATTAACTGGGGGGTTTCTCTCATTAACTGGGGGGTTTCTCTCATTAACTGGGGGTTTCTCTCATTAACTGGGGGGTTTCTCTTATTAACTGAGGGGTTTCTTCCATTAACTGGGGGGTTTCTCTCATTAACTGGGGGTTTCTTCCATTAACTGGGGGTTTCTCTCATTAACTGAGGGGTTTCTTCCATTAACTGGGGGTTTCTCACATTAACTGGGGGGTTTCTTCCATTAACTGGGGGGTTTCTCTCATTAACTGGGGGTTTCTCATTAACTGGGGGGTTTCTCACATTAACTGGGGGGTTTCTCTCATTAACTGGGGGGTTTCTCTCATTAACTGGGGGTTTCTCTCATTAACTGGGGGTTTCTTCCATTAACTGGGGGGTTTCTCTCATTAACTGGGGGGTTTCTCTCATTAACTGGGGGTTTCTCTCATTAACTGGGGGTTTCTCTCATTAACTGGGGGTTTCTCTCATTAACTGGGGTTTCTCTCATTAACTGGGGGTTTCTCTCATTAACTGGGGTTTCTCTCATTAACTGGGGGGTTTCTCTCATTAACTGGGGTTTCTCTCATTAACTGGGGGTTTCTCTCATTAACTGGGGGTTTCTCTCATTAACTGGGGGTTTCTCTCATTAACTGGGGGTTTCTCATTAACTGGGGTTTCTCTCATTAACTGGGGGTTTCTCTCATTAACTGGGGTTTCTCTCATTAACTGGGGTTTCTCTCATTAACTGGGGGTTTCTCTCATTAACGGGGTTTCTCTCATTAACTGGGGGTTTCTCTCATTAACTGGGGGTTTCTCTCATTAACTGGGGGTTTCTCCATTAACTGGGGGTTTCTCACATTAACTGGGGGGGGGGGTTTCTTCCATTAACTGGGGGTTTCTCACATTAACTTAGAAGCCCCCAGTTAAAGGGGAAAATGGGAGAAACCTCAGGGTGAGCATCAGAGGAGGGTTCCCTCTCCCAGGACTCAGGGTGCAGGACTCAGGAAGCAGGACTCAGGAAGCAGGACTCAGGGTGCAGGACTCAGGAAGCAGGACTCAGGGAGCAGGACTCAGGGAGCAGGACTCCGGATCCACGACACCACAACTAAATGTTGGGGAAGCTGGGTTATTGGGAACATGTCCTGTGATGCACTTCACCTGATCCTCCTCCTGTAGTTGGTGCATGTAAAGGGTCTGAAGGATGGACTCCCTCTGTATTTAACTGATGAAGGTTTATATGATAAAGGTGTCTTATGGGATGCATCAACACCTCCATGCTGACCCCTGTGTGTGGAGGGTCCACAGAATGAGAGTCGAGTCTGGGTCAGTTTATGAGTTTATTTATGAAAACAAAGGAACTGAGAAAATAAGATATCAGTAATTACATCAAATAATGTGGTCTGTGTGTCTCTGGGCTACAGCTATACAGTGCTCGACATACGGAGTGCATGCAATACACAAACCCTCTTTATTAAAATACAAAAACTATCAGAGCTCCACTAAAGACAGCAGGTCCGTCCGTCCCCCGGTCCAGAGACCCCTCCTGATGAAGGGTAGAGTCCAGAGACAGAGACCCTTCCTGATGAAGGGTAGGGTCCAGAGACCCCTCCTGATGAAGGGTAGAGTCCAGAGACAGAGACCCTTCCTGATGAAGGGTAGGGTCCAGAGACCCCTCCTGATAAGGGGTAGGGTCCAGAGACAGAGAGCCCTCCTGATGAAGGGTAGGGTCCAGAGACCCTCCTGATGAGGGGTAGGGTCCAGAGACAGAGACCCTCCTGATGAGGGGTCTCTGGACCCTACGCCTCCTGATGAAGGGTAGAGTCCAGAGACAGAGACCCCTCCTGATGAAGGGTAGGGTCCAGAGACAGCTCCTGATGAGGGTAGGGTCCAGAGACCCCTCCTGATGAAGGGGTAGGGTCCAGAGAGACCCCTCCTGATGAGGGGTCTCTGGACCCTACGCCTCCTGATGAAGGGTAGAGTCCAGAGACAGAGACCCCTCCTGATGAAGGGTAGAGTCCAGAGACAGAGACCCCTCCTGATGAAGGGTAGGGTCCAGAGACAGAGACCCCTCCTGATGAGGGGTAGGGTCCAGAGACAGAGACCCTCCTGATGAAGGGTAGGGTCCAGAGACAGAGACGCTCCTGATGAGGGTAGGTCCAGAGACTCCTCCTGATGAAGGGTAGGGTCCAGACAGAGACCCCTCCTGATGAGAGGGTCTCTGGACCTACCCTCCTGATGAAGGGTAGAGTCCAGAGACAGAGACCCCTCCTGATGAGGGTAGGGTCCAGAGACAGAGACCCCTCCTGATGAGGGTAGGGTCCAGAGACCCCTCCTGATGAGGGGTCTCTGGACCCTACCCTCCTGATGAAGGGTAGAGTCCAGAGACAGAGACCCCTCCTGATGAAGGGTAGGGTCCAGAGACAGAGACCCCTCCTGATGAGGGGTAGGGTCCAGAGACCCCTCTGATGAGGGGTCTCTGGATCCTACCCCTCCTGATGAAGGGTAGAGTCCAGAGACAGAGACGCCTCCTGATGAAGGGTAGGGTCCAGAGACCCCTCCTGATGAAGGGTAGGGTCCAGAGACCCCTCCTGATGAGGGGTAGGGTCCAGAGACCCCTCCTGATGAAGGGTAGGGTCCAGAGACCCCTCCTGATGAAGGGTAGAGTCCAGAGACAGAGACCCCTCCTAATGAAGGGTAGGGTCCAGAGATCCCTCCTGATGAAGGGTAGGGTCCAGAGACCCCTCCTGATGAAGGGTAGGGTCCAGAGACCCGTCCTGATGAAGGGTAGGGTCCAGAGAACCCTCCTGATGAAGGGTAGGGTCCAGAGACCCCTCCTGATGAAGGGTAGGGTCCAGAGACCCCCTCCTGATGAGAGTTAATGCTGTTCATAATGTCCTATTGTAAATGTTAAACAGATTACAGAGAAACACGTCTGCAGAGAAGAGATGAAAACACAGATCATTACATCATCATCTGATTACAAGCTTTCTCTCACTTAACCAATAATCAGGATTCAATGCAGCATTGAATTGAAATTGCACCAATCAGAGAGGAGGAGGCGGGCTCCAGACGGACAGGTGAGCAGGTCACATGATTAAATCTGAGAAAACACCCGTCAAATTGGAAAAATGGGAACCTCTTTCAAGAGAAAATGTTCCTGTGAAGTTTCAGGTCACATGATGAAGAGCCGACCAATCAGAGCGGGTTAGACTGAATCAAGGTGTGTTTGAGGGTTAATGAGGGGAGGGTCATTATCCCTCAGTCTCACAGGAAAAATTCAACCTTTAGGGATATTTCTGAATGTTTTATTACATTTCTGGAGATTAAAACACGCGTCTTTGAGATTTCACAGAATTTCTATTTTTTCCCCATATTTTAAAATGATTTTCAAGCGTTTTCCAATAGTTGAAAGTCTCGTCCCTTAGGTGTCCCTCAGGGTGTCCCTGTTCTATCAGACGGGCTCCTCGGGGGACAGCGGGGGTCAAAGGTCGGCCCTAACGTACGGACCCTTCTTCACAGAAACACAAAGTCTATAAAAATAATTCATGGGTTTTTTCTCGTTGAATAAAATCTTCCTCCGATGCAGAAGAATAGGACGTCTGTCCCGGAGACATTTTAAAGAGTAAATAATCATAAAAATAACCGATAATAAAAAAATAAACAGCTGTTTTTCTCTCAGTTTGTAAAACGATGGATTTATTTTGTACAACGTCAAACCTTTTTCTCTTCTAGTCGTAAACCAGCTAAAATAATAAACTTTAAAAGACGTGAAACTGACGTCTGACCAGGACTGCTTACATTTGGTTCAGTCTGACGGGGGGAGGGGGCAGGATGGGGGGAGGGGGTACAAAGACATTTCAGAACCTTTAAGACACGTTCACTGGAAACCAAAAAGTGAGAGAGAAAGGAAATGTAGTGTTAAAATAGAGAGGAAGTGAGTCCTGCCGACAGAACGCCCGGTCCGACGGATGGTGGTGCGTTCATGCACTCAAAGGAACATCGAACGCCTCATCCTAGCTTCACCTATTCAAACGATGCATTCGAGGCTCCTCGTTCAAACCGCCGTCTTCTATAATGTCGGCCACACTAGAGAAACATCTGAAGTGCATTGTTCCTCTCCTGGGTTTCACAGACGATGCTAACGTGGGAACACGTGAACTCCGTCGCTGATCGAACGTCAGTCCAGGAGTCGCTCTTAATTCATCCTTTAAATCATCTCCAGGGAGTTCTGTTGCCTTTCAGTTCAGATGTGAGAGGAGTCAGGTGACAGGAAGTGAGAGGAGTCAGATGACAGGAAGTGAGAGGAGTCAGGTGACAGGAAGAGAGATGAACCCGTGTCACATGACGCCCACAGCTTCGTCTCGCAGGGGTTTATCAAAGTGAAACCTTGATCTCCTCTCCCATGATGCTCTATAGATGCTTCTGGAATGTCTTCAGAGGTCAGGGGTCACAGCCGGCGTCCAAGAAGAAAGCCTCTGAAAGCAACGACACTGACCCGACAGACAGACAGGCAGACAGACAGGCAGACAGACAGGCTGCCCGTCTCCCTCGTTGATGCTTTCTGCTTCTTCTATCCGTCAGCAATCTTCCAGGAAAAAATAAACGACACTAGGAGCTAAAAAACAGGTCAGCCTATTTACATACAGTCTCCAAGTCTGGGCATGTGTGTGTGTGTGTGTGGTGTGTGTGTGTGTGTGTGTGTGTGTGTGTGTGTGTGTGTTGGTTGTGAGAAGTTCAGAGTGTGTATCTCTGTCTTGGTTCAGGATCGGTGTGTGTGTGTGTAGAGTGGATAAACCTCTGTGTGTTTAGTAACGTGTGTGTTTTCAGTCTGTGTCGGAGGAAGAGGAGGTTCCTGTTGAGGAGCTGTCATCAGAGGAAGAAGAGGAGCTGCCACTCAAACGACTAGCCCCACCTCCCGAAGCCCCGCCTCCAGCTGCTTTCTCTGTAGAGAGAGAGAGAGAGAGAAAGTTAGGGTGAAGTAAAAATACATACGAGGCCTGTCGCTAAAACACCTGTCAAGTAGAGCCAGGTGTTCCCGAAGAATAACGAGGATATACCCGAGTAGGGTTGGAGTTATATTACCAGATATAAGGGAGTAGAGAGGCAAGGCAAGTTTATTTATACAGCACCTTTCCGCACACGGCAACCCAAAGTGCTTTACAAAATAAGATAAAAGACATTTAAGAACAAATACAGAGGAATCACATTATAAAAAGGCATTTAAAAAGCAAAGATAGTCAAATCAACACAACAGGTATAAAATACATGGATAAAAGCCAAACTCATCCAAATGCTGCGTCGAAAAGAAAAGTTTTTAATCTCGATTTAAAAATATCAACAGATGCAGCTGACCTGCAGGATTCAGGCTCCAGATGGTTGGGGCATAAAAACTAAATGCTGCTTCTCCTTGTTTAGTTCTGACTCTTGCAGCAGAGAGCAGACCCGTCCCAGAAGACCTGAGACTCCTGGATGGTTCATATCTTTGCAAAAGATCGGTAATATAATTTGTTCCTAAACCATTCAGTGCTTTAAAAACCAGCAATAGTACTTTAAAATCAATTCTTTGGCAGACTGGAAGCCAGTGTAAAGACTTCAGAACTGGACTGATCCTCTTTCTTAGTGTTAGTGAGGAACCAGTGTAAAGACTTCAGAACTGGACTGATCCTCTTTCTTAGTGTCAGTGAGGAACCAGTGTAAAGACTTCAGAACTGGACTGATCCTCTTTCTTAGTGTTAGTGAGGAACCAGTGTAAAGACTTCAGAACTGGACTGATCCTCTTTCTTAGTGTTAGAGAGGAACCAGTGTAAAGACCTCAGAACTGGACTGATCCTCTTTCTTAGTGTCAGTGAGGAACCAGTGTAAAGACTCAGAACTGGACTGATCCTCTTTCTTAGTGTTAGTGAGGAACCAGTGTAAAGACTTCAGAACTGGACTGATCCTCTTTCTTAGTGTTAGTGAGGAACCAGTGTAAAGACTTCAGAACTGGACTGATCCTCTTTCTTAGTGTTAGTGAGGAACCAGTGTAAAGACTTCAGAACTGGACTGATCCTCTTTCTTAGTGTTAGTGAGGAACCAGTGTAAAGACTTCAGAACTGGACTGATCCTCTTTCTTAGTGTTAGTGAGGAACCAGTGTAAAGACTTCAGAACTGGACTGATCCTCTTTCTTAGTGTTAGTGAGGAACCAGTGTAAAGACTTCAGAACTGGACTGATCCTCTTTCTTAGTGTTAGAGAGGAACCAGTGTAAAGACTTCAGAACTGGACTGATCCTCTTTCTTAGTGTTAGAGAGGAACCAGTGTAAAGACTTCAGAACTGGACTGATCCTCTTTCTTATGTGTGAGGAACCAGTGTAAAGACTTCAGAACTGGACTGATCCTCTTTCTTAGTGTTAGTGAGGAACCAGTGTAAAGACTTCAGAACTGGACTGATCTCTTTCTTAGTGTTAGTGAGGAACCAGTGTAAAGACTTCAGAACTGGACTGATCCTCTTTCTTAGTGTCAGTGAGGAACCAGTGTAAAGACTTCAGAACTGGACTGATCCTCTTTCTTAGTGTCAGTGAGGAACCAGTGTAAAGACTTCAGAACTGGACTGATCCTCTTTCTTAGTGTTAGTGAGGAACCAGTGTAAAGACTTCAGAACTGGACTGATCCTCTTTCTTAGTGTTAGTGAGGAACCAGTGTAAAGACTTCAGAACTGGACTGATCCTCTTTCTTAGTGTTAGAGAGGAACCAGTGTAAAGACTTCAGAACTGGACTGATCCTCTTTCTTAGTGTTAGTGAGGAACCAGTGTAAAGACTTCAGAACTGGACTGATCCACTTTCTTAGTGTTAGTGAGGAACCAGTGTAAAGACTTCAGAACTGGACTGATCCTCTTTCTTAGTGTTAGTGAGGAACCAGTGTAAAGACTTCAGAACTGGACTGATCCACTTTCTTAGTGTTAGTGAGGAACCAGTGTAAAGACTTCAGAACTGGACTGATCCTCTTTCTTAGTGTTAGTGAGGAACCAGTGTAAAGACTTCAGAACTGGACTGATCCTCTTTCTTAGTGTGTGAGGAACCAGTGTAAAGACTTCAGAACTGGACTGATCCTCTTTCTTAGTGTTAGTGAGGAACCAGTGTAAAGACTTCAGAACTGGACTGATCCTCTTTCTTAGTGTTAGTGAGGAACCAGTGTAAAGACTTCAGAACTGGACTGATCCTCTTTCTTAGTGTTAGTGAGGAACCAGTGTAAAGACTTCAGAACTGGACTGATCCTCTTTCTTAGTGTTAGTGAGGAACCAGTGTAAAGACTTCAGAACTGGACTGATCCTCTTTCTTAGTGTTAGTGAGGAACCAGTGTAAAGACTTCAGAACTGGACTGACCCTCTTTCTTAGTGTCAGTGAGGAACCAGTGTAAAGACTTCAGAACTGGACTGATCCTCTTTCTTAGTGTTAGTGAGGAACCAGTGTAAAGAGTTCAGAACTGGACTGATCCTCTTTCTTAGTGTTAGTGAGGAACCAGTGTAAAGAGTTCAGAACTGGACTGATCCTCTTTCTTAGTGTTAGAGAGGAACCAGTGTAAAGACCTCAGAACTGGACTGATCCTCTTTCTTAGTGTTAGTGAGGAACCAGTGTAAAGACTTCAGAACTGGACTGATCCTCTTTCTTAGTGTCAGTGAGGAACCAGTGTAAAGACTTCACAACTGGACTGATCCTCTTTCTTAGTGTCAGTGAGGACTCGAGCAGCGGCGTTCTGAATCAGCTGCAGCTTTCTAATAGATGTTTTAGTGAGACCTGTAAAGACACCATTACAGTAGTCGAGTCTGCTGAAGATAAAAGCATGGACAAGCTTTTCTAAATCCTGCTGTGACATTAGTCTTTTAATCCTAGATATGTTTTTCAGGTGATAGTATGCAGACTTAATAACTGTTGTAATGTGACTGTTGATACTCAGGTCTGAGTCCATCACTACACCTACAGTTCGAGCTTTATTTGTTGTTTTGAAGTCTGCCGACTGAAGCTCTGCGATGACTTTTGATCGGTCCTTCTTTGCTCCAAAAACAATAACTTCAGTTTTCTGTTTGTTCAATTGGAGAAAGTTCCTACTCATCCAGTCATTGCTCAATGCACTTGCTCAGTATTGTAATCGGAGCATAGTCTCCTGGTGTAATTTTTAAATAAATCTGGGTTTCTTCTGCGTAGATATGATAACTCCGGTCGCTGTTCTTCGTCATTTGAGCCAGTGGTAGCATATAAATATGAAAAAGCAAAGGTCCTAAGATGGAGCCTTGAGGAACCCCGCATGTCATATTTGTCAATGCTGAAGTGAAGTTGCCTATAGCGACAACGTTTCTTGTCCTTTAAGTAGGAACCAAACCAGTGTTCCAGTCGTCTAGTAATATGTTGTGGTCAACAGAGTCAAACGCAGCACTGAGATCTAATGATACTAACACCGAAGTTCTGCCACTGTCTGTGTTTAAGTGGATGTCGTTTAAGACCTTTACAAGAGCAGTCTCAGTGCTGTGGTTTGGACGAAAGCCTGACTGGAACACATCCAAACAGACATTTAAAAGCATGAAATGACTCAGCTGTTGAAAATGATTTTACGTAGAAATGGCAGGTTGGATGTGGGCCTGTAATTATTCATTACGGATGCATCTAGATCAGTGGTTCTCAAACTTTTTTCAATAATGTACCCCCCTTTGAAAAAAGAATTCAGCCAAGTATCCAGGGCCGGCCCTTGGCATAGGCAGTATAGGCGAATGCTAAGGGCGCATCAGCCCATGGGGGGCGCCGAAAATTGGGGAGAAAGAAAATAATTAATTAATTTCATAACAAAACAATTTCCCGATTTTGGATCAACAAAGTTCATCCTATTATCTTATACTAACAGAACTACGCCTATATTGCGTACAGCGCCCATAAACTATGGCGCACCCCCCCCCCAAAATCAAGTTGAACTGCCCCAGCCCCAGTAACAACCAGAGGTCTATGTGAAATAGTTCTTTTTTTGAAATAATGGTTTTAGTGCAATTATAGGTTTTCATTTTGTATTAGTGTTAATTTAAAATAAATCAAACTCCCAAAAAACGTATACAGCTTTTATTAACATTGGAATTGACTGTGTAAGCGGCCGCGGGGGGGGGGGGGGGGGGGGGGGGGGGAGCTTTAGAGAGCTCTCTCCTGACAGACTGAGCGGCTCTGATAACCTCAGCTCAGTGAGGTTAAGGCACACCTTTATATGATCATTATAGTTATAAAACAATAAGAGAATAGATTAAAGTATAAAATACTATATGACAGTAAAACAAAGTGTTTATTAATAAACACGAATAGAGTTTGAAAGGAGAGTGATTTGTAAAATATCCATAAAGAAAAAGTAAATCTGCTTCCAGGTCTGTTTCATCTGGTGTTGAGATGTTTCCATAGATCTCTCCATGTTGCTCTCAGAGTGCACCAGATTGATGTTTTCAACTTCAACATTTAAAAAATAATCTTCCCGGGGGAGCATGCCCCCAGGACCCCCCAGAGGAGGTGAGGACCCCCCCCCACTTAAATCATGTTCACATGGATAGGAAACTAAATACATTTGCACACATCTTGTGTCCATATCTTTCTGTTTTGGTGGTCATGCCACAACTGTGCATGTGCATGCATGCGCGAGTCATAGTGAGTGTCTGCATTTTTGGGGTAAAATCTTGCCTAGGGCAGCAAATTGGTCAGGGCCGGCCCTGCAAGTACCCCCTGATCAGCGCAAAAACAATTTGTTAGGGAAAATATGCCTATATAAAGAGGGAGAGTACCGCGCCGCGCCATCGGTGTCTGATTTATTAAAACAACAACATTGTAACTGAGAAACACTTAAATGCTACATTTCAAATGTTTACAATCCATCACTAAATTCACGGCAAACCAATTTCAACATCGAGCAATAACACGAAGACGACATTAGTTGCCTTGAACTGATCTTTTTAATACGTTGTACTTACAATTTAGTGAGAAACATGGGCTCGTGCTTCACTGAGGATCTTTGTCATTCTGACCGGAGGCACCTGCAGTTATTACACTTCGCGTTTTGAAATGTGTAACTCTGTTAATGTAAAACCCACACTGCTCAAACTTCCTTACTTTTCCTAAAACGAGTATATTTATTTATTTTGGGGCGTGGGGAATGAAGAGAAAAAAATATGAGCATTTTATGAGCATGGGTTCTTGACCTCTCATATAAACATATGCATAATGCTGCGATATACTTTGCAGCTACACGCCGTTGCCAAGCAACGCTTATTGTTTAGCTTTGATAAGCAGGAGGTGACATCATTAACTAGAACTAGCAAGATCTGATAGATTTGGACATAAACGCGAGTGAAGTCTAACCGGACGCGCGAGAGAGATCAGATCAGCTTCTGCTGACGGAGAACACGCAGCTCTTCTGGATCACAGCTCCGCCGCTGTGACGGCCCGGTGAGCGGAGCAAAATACACTAAGAGTTAGACCTAACACACTTAGCTAGTTTATCTACTCTGGAACCAGCTAAACTAGTTATAAGAAATATATTTATTCTTTACTGTCGGGTCACTTATTACAGGTTCAGCGAGCTGCACCAGACTGACGGGCTGTCAGGAGAGGGAGAGGAAAAGAGAGCACCCCGTTTATTTTTCCCATTTTATTATCCAGAATTACTGTAAACTTTTGAATAAAGTAGTTCATCTACTATTAGTAGTTTGTTTAAATTCATTACTTATGTTTTTTTCTTTCATTAACATAAAATAAATCTCACGTACCCCCTGCAGTACTCCGACGTACCCCTAGGGGTCCGCGTACCCCCATTTGAGAACCACTGGTCTAGATTATGCTTTTTTGAGAGTGGTTTAATTACTGCGGTTTTCAGGGCCTGTGGAAAAGCACGTGAGTGAAGAGACTTGTTTACTATGTGAAGTAGATCTGAGGCCATGCAAGGAAAAACTGTTTTGAAAAATCCTGTTGGAATATCACATGACATTTGTTAGACGCTTTTATCCACAGCGACTTACATACATTCAGTACTGTGGACAATCCCCACAGGAGCACTTTGGGGTGAAGTGTCTCAGGGACACAACGACATGCTGACTGCAGTGGGATTCGAACTTGCTACCCCCTGATTCGAAGTCCATCATACTATCCACTGAGCCACAGCCTCCTTGAATGATATCAAGGCAGCAGGAGGAGGATCTCAGATGTTGAATAATGTCCTCCAGGTCTTTTTCATTTATCAGACGGAATTGTGTCATAATGTCTGAATTGATTTTAGGTGGACACAGGGACAAAACATTTGCTGTACCTGATACAGAGGAACTGACTGCTTGTCTAATATTCATAATGTTGTCAGATGGAGATATAGAGAGAGTAGAGATGGAGATATAGAGAGTAGAGATGGAGATATAGAGAGAGTAGAGATGGAGATATAGAGAGTAGAGATGGAGATATAGAGAGAGTAGAGATGGAGATATAGAGAGAGTAGAGATGGAGATATAGAGAGAGTAGAGATGGAGATATAGAGAGTAGAGATGGAGATATAGAGAGTAGAGATGGAGATATAGAGAGAGTAGAGATGGAGATATAGAGAGTAGAGATGGAGATATAGAGAGAGTAGAGATGGAGATATAGAGAGAGTAGAGATGGAGATATAGAGAGTAGAGATGGAGATATAGAGAGAGTAGAGATGGAGATATAGAGAGAGTAGAGATGGAGATATAGAGAGTAGAGATGGAGATATAGAGAGAGTAGAGATGGAGATATAGAGAGTAGAGATGGAGATATAGAGAGTAGAGATGGAGATATAGAGAGTAGAGATGGAGATATAGAGAGTAGAGATGGAGATATAGAGAGTAGAGATGGAGATATAGAGAGTAGAGATGGAGATATAGAGAGTAGAGATGGAGATATAGAGAGTAGAGATGGAGATATAGAGAGTAGAGATGGAGATATAGAGAGTAGAGATGGATATATATAGAGAGTAGAGATGGAGATAGAGAGAGTAGAGATGGAGATAGAGAGAGTAGAGATGGAGATATAGAGAGTAGAGATGGAGATATATAGAGAGTAGAGATGGAGATAGAGAGAGTAGAGATGGAGATATAGAGAGAGTAGAGATGGAGATATAGAGAGAGTAGAGATGGAGATATATAGAGAGTAGAGATGGAGATATAGAGAGTAGAGATGGAGATATAGAGAGTAGAGATGGAGATAGAGAGAGTAGAGATGGAGATAGAGAGAGTAGAGATGGAGATATAGAGAGAGTAGAGATGGAGATATAGAGAGAGTAGAGATGGAGATATAGAGAGAGTAGAGATGGAGATAGAGAGTAGAGATGGAGATATAGAGAGAGTAGAGATGGAGATATAGAGAGAGTAGAGATGGAGATATAGAGAGTAGAGATGGAGATATAGAGAGAGTAGAGATGGAGATATAGAGAGAGTAGAGATGGAGATATAGAGAGAGTAGAGATGGAGATATAGAGAGAGTAGAGATGGAGATAGAGAGAGTAGAGATGGAGATATAGAGAGTAGAGATGGAGATATATGAGAGTAGAGATGGAGATATAGAGAGTAGAGATGGAGATATAGAGAGAGTAGAGATGGAGATAGAGAGAGTAGAGATGGAGATATAGAGAGTAGAGATGGAGATATAGAGAGTAGAGATGGAGATATAGAGAGTAGAGATGGAGATATAGAGAGAGTAGAGATGGAGATAGAGAGAGTAGAGATGGAGATATAGAGAGTAGAGATGGAGATATATAGAGAGTAGAGATGGAGATAGAGAGAGTAGAGATGGAGATATATAGAGAGTAGAGATGGAGATATAGAGAGTAGAGATGGAGATATATAGAGAGTAGAGATGGAGATATAGAGAGAGTAGAGATGGAGATAGAGAGGTAGAGATGGAGATATAGAGAGTAGAGATGGAGATATATAGAGAGTAGAGATAGAGATATAGAGAGTAGAGATGGAGATATAGAGAGAGTAGAGATGGAGATATATAGAGAGTAGAGATGGAGATATAGAGAGTAGAGATGGAGATATAGAGAGTAGAGATGGAGATATAGAGAGAGTAGAGATGGAGATATATAGAGAGTAGAGATGGAGATATAGAGAGAGTAGAGATGGAGATATAGAGAGTAGAGATGGAGATATAGAGAGAGTAGAGATGGAGATAGAGAGAGTAGAGATATAGAGAGAGTAGAGATGGAGATATAGAGAGTAGAGATGGAGATATAGAGAGTAGAGATGGAGATATAGAGAGTAGAGATGGAGATAGAGAGAGAGTAGAGATGGAGATATAGAGAGAGTAGAGATGGAGATATAGAGAGAGTAGAGATGGAGATATAGAGAGTAGAGATGGAGATATAGAGAGAGTAGAGATGGAGATATAGAGAGAGTAGAGATGGAGATATAGAGAGAGTAGAGATGGAGATATAGAGAGTAGAGATGGAGATAGAGAGAGTAGAGATGGAGATATAGAGAGTAGAGATGGAGATATAGAGAGTAGAGATGGAGATATAGAGAGAGTAGAGATGGAGATAGAGAGAGTAGAGATGGAGATATATAGAGAGTAGAGATGGAGATAGAGAGAGTAGAGATGGAGATATAAGAGAGTAGAGATGGAGATATATAGAGAGTAGAGATGGAGATAGAGAGAGTAGAGATGGAGATATAGAGAGTAGAGATGGAGATATAGAGAGTAGAGATGGAGATATAGAGAGTAGAGATGGAGATATAGAGAGGTAGAGATGGAGATATATAGAGAGTAGAGATGGAGATATAGAGAGTAGAGATGGAGATATAGAGAGTAGAGATGGAGATATAGAGAGTAGAGATGGAGATATAGAGAGAGTAGAGATGGAGATATATAGAGAGTAGAGATGGAGATATAGAGAGAGTAGAGATGGAGATAGAGAGAGTAGAGATGGAGATATAGAGAGTAGAGATGGAGATATAGAGAGTAGAGATGGAGATATAAGAGAGTAGAGATGGAGATATATAGAGAGTAGAGATGGAGATATAGAGAGAGTAGAGATGGAGATAGAGAGAGTAGAGATGGAGATATAGAGAGTAGAGATGGAGATATGAGAGAGTAGAGATGGAGATATATAGAGAGTAGAGATGGAGATATAGAGAGTAGAGATGGAGATATATAGAGAGTAGAGATGGAGATATAGAGAGTAGAGATGGAGATATAGAGAGTAGAGATGGAGATATAGAGAGTAGAGATGGAGATATAGAGAGAGTAGAGATGGAGATATATAGAGAGTAGAGATGGAGATATAAGAGAGTAGAGATGGAGATATAGAGAGTAGAGATGGAGATAGAGAGAGTAGAGATGGAGATATATAGAGAGTAGAGATGGAGATATAGAGAGTAGAGATGGAGATATAGAGAGAGTAGAGATGGAGATATAGAGAGTAGAGATGGAGATATGAGAGAGTAGAGATGGAGATATATAGAGAGTAGAGATGGAGATATAGAGAGTAGAGATGGAGATATAGAGAGTAGAGATGGAGATAGAGAGAGTAGAGATGGAGATATATAGAGAGTAGAGATGGAGATATAGAGAGTAGAGATGGAGATATAGAGAGAGTAGAGATGGAGATATATAGAGAGTAGAGATGGAGATATAGAGAGTAGAGATGGAGATATAGAGAGTAGAGATGGAGATAGAGAGAGTAGAGATGGAGATATATAGAGAGTAGAGATGGAGATATAGAGAGTAGAGATGGAGATATAGAGAGAGTAGAGATGGAGATATAGAGAGTAGAGATGGAGATATATAGAGAGTAGAGATGGAGATATAGAGAGAGTAGAGATGGAGATATATAGAGTAGAGATGGAGATATATAGAGAGTAGAGATGGAGATATAGAGAGTAGAGATGGAGATATAGAGAGTAGAGATGGAGATATATAGAGAGTAGAGATGGATATATATAGAGTAGAGATGGAGATATATAGAGAGTAGAGATGGAGATATAGAGAGTAGAGATGGAGATATAGAGAGTAGAGATGGAGATATAGAGAGAGTAGAGATGGAGATATTAGAGAGAGTATAGATGGAGATATAGAGAGAGTAGAGATGGAGATATAGAGAGAGTAGAGATGGAGATATAGAGAGAGTAGAGATGGAGATATAGAGAGAGTAGAGATGGAGATATAGAGAGAGTAGAGATGGAGATATATAGAGAGTAGAGATGGAGATATAGAGAGAGATAGATGGAGATATAGAGAGAGTAGAGATGGAGATATAGAGAGAGTAGAGATGGAGATATAGAGAGAGTAGAGATGGAGATATAGAGAGAGTAGAGTGGAGATATATAGAGAGTAGAGATGGAGATATAGAGAGAGTAGAGATGGAGATATAGAGAGAGTAGAGATGGAGATATAGAGAGTAGAGATGGAGATATATAGAGTAGAGATGGAGATATAGAGAGTAGAGATGGAGATATAGAGAGAGTAGAGATGGAGATATAGAGAGAGTATAGATGGAGATATATAGAGAGTAGAGATGGAGATATAGAGAGAGAGATGAGATGGAGATATAGAGAGAGTAGAGATGGAGATATAGAGAGAGTATAGATGGAGATATAGAGAGAGTAGAGATGGAGATAGAGAGAGTAGAGATGGAGATATAGAGAGAGTATAGATGGAGATATAGAGAGAGTAGAGATGGAGATATAGAGAGTAGAGATGGAGATATAGAGAGAGTAGAGATGGAGATATATAGAGTAGAGATGGAGATATAGAGAGAGTAGAGATGGAGATATATAGAGAGTAGAGATGGAGATATATAGAGAGTAGAGATGGAGATATAGAGAGAGTAGAGATGGAGATATATAGAGAGTATAGATGGAGATATAGAGAGAGTAGAGATGGAGATATAGAGAGAGTAGAGATGGAGATATAGAGTATAGATGGAGATATAGAGAGTAGAGATGGAGATATAGAGAGAGTAGAGATGGAGATATAGAGAGAGTAGAGATGGAGATATAGAGAGAGTAGAGATGGAGATATAGAGAGTAGAGATGGAGATATAGAGAGAGTAGAGATGGAGATATAGAGAGAGTAGAGATGGAGATATAGAGAGAGTAGAGATGGAGATATAGAGAGAGAGATGGAGATATAGAGAGAGTAGAGATGGAGATATAGAGAGAGTAGAGATGGAGATATAGAGAGAGTAGAGATGGAGATATAGAGAGAGTAGAGATGGAGATATAGAGAGTATAGATGGAGATATAGAGAGAGTAGAGATGGAGATATAGAGAGAGTAGAGATGGAGATATAGAGAGTAGAGATGGAGATATAGAGAGAGTAGAGATGGAGATATATAGAGAGTATAGATGGAGATATAGAGAGAGTAGAGATGGAGATATAGAGAGAGTAGAGATGGAGATATAGAGTATAGATGGAGATATAGAGAGAGTAGAGATGGAGATATAGAGTATAGATGGAGATATAGAGAGAGTAGAGATGGAGATATAGAGTATAGATGGAGATATAGAGAGAGTAGAGATGGAGATATAGAGAGTATAGATGGAGATATAGAGAGATAGAGATGGAGATATAGAGAGAGTAGAGATGGAGATATAGAGTATAGATGGAGATATAGAGAGTAGAGATGGAGATATATATAGAGTAGAGATGGAGATATAGAGAGAGTAGAGATGGAGATATAGAGTAGAGATGGAGATATAGAGAGAGTAGAGATGGAGATATAGAGAGAGTAGAGATGGAGATATAGAGAGTATAGATGGAGATATAGAGAGAGTAGAGATGGAGATATAGAGAGAGTAGAGATGGAGATATAGAGTATAGATGGAGATATAGAGTAGAGATGGAGATATATATAGAGTAGAGAGGAGATAGAGAGAGTAGAGATGGAGATATATAGAGTAGAGATGGAGATATAGAGGAGTAGAGATGGAGATATAGAGAGAGTATAGATGGAGATATAGAGAGTAGAGATGGAGATATATAGAGAGTAGAGATGGAGATATATAGAGTAGAGATGGAGATATAGAGAGAGTAGAGATGGAGATATATAGAGAGTAGAGATGGAGATATATAGAGTAGAGATGGAGATATAGAGAGAGTAGAGATGGAGATATAGAGAGAGTAGAGAGAGATATAGAGAGAGTAGAGATGGAGATATAGAGAGTATAGATGGAGATATAGAGAGAGTAGAGATGGAGATATAGAGAGAGTAGAGATGGAGATATAGAGTAGAGATGGAGATATAGAGAGAGTAGAGATGGAGATATAGAGAGAGTAGAGATGGAGATATATAGAGAGTAGAGATGGAGATATATAGAGTAGAGATGGAGATATAGAGAGAGTAGAGATGGAGATATAGAGAGAGTAGAGATGGAGATATAGAGAGTAGAGATGGAGATATAGAGAGAGTAGAGATGGAGATATAGAGAGAGTAGAGATGGAGATATATAGAGAGTAGAGATGGAGATATAGAGAGTAGAGATGGAGATATAGAGAGTAGAGATGGAGATATAGAGAGAGTAGAGATGGAGATATATAGAGAGTAGAGATGGAGATATAGAGAGTAGAGATGGAGATATAGAGAGTAGAGATGGAGATATATAGAGAGTAGAGATGGAGATATAGAGAGAGTAGAGATGGAGATATAGAGAGAGTAGAGATGGAGATATAGAGAGAGTAGAGATGGAGATATAGAGAGTATAGATGGAGATATAGAGAGAGTAGAGATGGAGATATAGAGAGAGTAGAGATGGAGATATAGAGTATAGATGGAGATATAGAGAGAGTAGAGATGGAGATATAGAGAGTAGAGATGGAGATATAGAGAGAGTAGAGATGGAGATATAGAGAGAGTAGAGATGGAGATAGATAGAGTAGAGATGGAGATATAGAGAGAGTAGAGGGAGATATAGAGAGAGTAGAGATGGAGATATATAGAGAGTAGAGATGGAGATAGAGAGAGTAGAGATGGAGATATAGAGAGTAGAGATGGAGATATATAGAGAGAGTAGAGATGGAGTATAGAGAGTAGAGATGGAGATATATAGAGAGTAGAGATGGAGATATAGAGAGAGTAGAGATGGAGATATAGAGAGTAGAGATGGAGATATAGAGAGTATAGATGGAGATATAGAGAGAGTAGAGATGGAGATATAGAGAGTAGAGATGGAGATATAGAGTATAGATGGAGATATAGAGAGAGTAGAGATGGAGATATAGAGAGAGTAGAGATGGAGATATAGAGAGAGTAGAGATGGAGATATATAGAGTAGAGATGGAGATATAGAGAGAGTAGAGATGGAGATATAGAGAGTAGAGATGGAGATATAGAGAGTAGAGATGGAGATATAGAGAGAGTAGAGATGGAGAATATAGAGAGTAGAGATGGAGATATATAGAGAGTAGAGATGGAGATATAGAGAGAGTAGAGATGGAGATATAGAGAGAGTAGAGATGGAGATATATAGAGAGAGTAGAGATGGAGATATAGAGAGTAGAGATGGAGATATAGAGAGAGTAGAGATGGAATATAGAGAGAGTAGAGATGGAGATATATAGAGTAGAGATGGAGATATAGAGAGAGTAGAGATGGAGATATAGAGAGAGTAGAGATGGAGATATAGAGAGTAGAGATGGAGATATAGAGAGTAGAGATGGAGATATAGAGAGTAGAGATGGAGATATAGAGAGAGTAGAGATGGAGATATATAGAGTAGAGATGGAGATATAGAGAGTAGAGATGGAGATATAGAGAGAGTAGAGATGGAGATATAGAGAGAGTAGATGGAGATATAGAGAGTAGATGGAGATAGAGAGAGTAGAGATGGAGATATAGAGAGAGTAGAGATGGAGATATAGAGAGTAGAGATGGAGATATAGAGAGAGTATAGATGGAGATATAGAGAGAGTATAGATGGAGATATATAGAGAGTAGAGATGGAGATATAGAGAGAGTAGAGATGGAGATATATAGAGAGTAGAGATGGAGATATAGAGAGAGTAGAGATGGAGATATAGAGAGAGTATAGATGGAGATATAGAGAGAGTAGAGATGGAGATATAGAGAGAGTAGAGATGGAGATATAGAGAGTAGAGATGGAGATATATAGAGTAGAGATGGAGATATAGAGAGAGTAGAGATGGAGATATAGAGAGAGTAGAGATGGAGATATAGAGAGAGTAGAGATGGAGATATAGAGAGAGTAGAGATGGAGATATAGAGAGAGTAGAGATGGAGATTAGAGAGTAGAGATGGAGATATATAGAGTAGAGATGGAGATATAGAGAGAGTAGAGATGGAGATATAGAGAGAGTAGAGATGGAGATATAGAGAGTATAGATGGAGATATAGAGAGTAGAGATGGAGATATAGAGAGTAGAGATGGAGATATAGAGAGAGTAGAGATGGAGATATAGAGAGTAGAGATGGAGATATAGAGAGTAGAGATGGAGATATAGAGAGAGTAGAGATGGAGATATAGAGAGAGTAGAGATGGAGATAGAGAGAGAGTAGAGATGGAGATATAGAGAGAGTAGAGATGGAGATATAGAGAGAGTATAGATGGAGATATAGAGAGAGTAGAGATGGAGATATAGAGAGTAGAGATGGAGATATAGAGAGAGTAGAGATGGAGATATAGAGAGAGTAGAGATGGAGATATATAGAGTAGAGATGGAGATATAGAGAGAGTAGAGATGGAGATATAGAGAGTATAGATGGAGATATAGAGAGAGTAGAGATGGAGATATAGAGAGTAGAGATGGAGATATATAGAGAGTAGAGATGGAGATATAGAGAGAGTAGAGATGGAGATATAGAGAGAGTAGAGATGGAGATATAGAGAGAGAGATGGAGATATAGAGAGTATAGATGGAGATAGAGAGAGTAGAGATGGAGATATAGAGAGAGTAGAGAGGAGTATAGAGAGAGTAGAGATGGAGATATATAGAGTAGAGATGGAGATATAGAGAGTAGAGATGGAGATATAGAGAGAGTAGAGAGAGATATAGAGAGAGTAGAGATGGAGATATATAGAGTAGAGATGGAGATATAGAGAGAGTAGAGATGGAGATATAGAGAGTAGAGATGGAGATAATAGAGTAGAGATGGAGATATAGAGAGAGTATAGATGGAGATATAGAGAGTAGAGATGGAGATATAGAGAGAGTAGAGATGGAGATATATAGAGTAGAGATGGAGATATAGAGAGAGTATAGATGGAGATATAGAGAGTAGAGATGGAGATATATAGAGTAGAGATGGAGATATAGAGAGAGATAGATGGAGATATAGAGAGTAGAGATGGAGCTATAGAGAGAGTAGAGATGGAGATATAGAGAGTAGAGATGGAGATATAGAGAGAGTAGAAGATGGAGATATAGAGAGAGTAGAGATGGAGATATATGAGAGTAGAGATGGAGATATGAAGAGTAGAGATGGAGATATAGAGAGAGTAGAGATGGAGATATA
>JAAKFY010000019.1:235133-247633 GCA_011823955.1 Dissostichus mawsoni | reverse complement strand
GACCGTGCTGTAGTTCCTCTATAGCCCAACATTAGCCTCCTTCAGCTAGCGGTGGTGACGTGAAGTCATGTGACCGTGCTGTAGTTCCTTTATAGCCCAACATTAGCCTCCTTTAGCTTAGCGGTGGTGACGTGAAGTCATGTGACCGTGCTGTAGTTCCTTTATAGCCCACATTAGCCTCCTTTAGCTTAGCGGTGGTAACATGAAGTCATGTGACCCGTGCTGTAGTTCCTTTATAGCCCAACATTAGCCTCCTTTAGCTTAGCGGTGGAACGTGAAGTCAGTGACCGTGCTGTAGTTCCTTTATAGCCCAACATTAGCCTCCTTTAGCTTAGCGGTGGACGTGAAGTCATGTGACCGTTGCTGTAGTTCCTTTATAGCCCAACATTAGCCACCTTTAGCTTAGCGGTGGTGACGTGAAGTCATGTGACCGTGCTGTAGTTCCTTTATAGCCCAACATTAGCCTCCTTTAGCTTAGCGGTGGTGACGTGAAGTCATGTGACGTGCTGTAGTTCCTTTATAGCCCAACATTAGCCACCTTTAGCTTAGCGGTGGTGACGTGAAGTCATGTGACCGTGCTGTATTCCTTTATAGCCCAACATTAGCCACCTTTAGCTTAGTGGTGGTGACGTGAAGTCATGTGACCGTGCTGTAGTTCCTTATAGCCCAACATTAGCCTCCTTTAGCTTAGTGGTGGTGACGTGAAGTCATGTGACCGTGCTGTAGTTCCTTTATCCCAACATTAGCCTCCTTTAGCTTAGCGGTGGTGACGTGAAGTCATGTGACCGTGCTGTAGTTCCTTTATAGCCCAACATTAGCCTCCTTTAGCTTAGCGTGGTGACGTGAAGTCATGTGACCGTGCTGTAGTTCCTTTATAGCCCAACATTAGCCTCCTTTAGCTTAGCGGTGGTGACGTGAAGTCATTGACCGTGCTGTAGTTCCTTTATAGCCCAACATTAGCCTCCTTTAGCTTAGCGGTGGTGACGTGAAGTCATGTGACCGTGCTGTAGTTCCTTTATAGCCCAACATTAGCCTCCTTTAGCTTAGCGGTGGTGACGTGAAGTCATGTGACCGTGCTGTAGTTCCTTTATAGCCCAACATTAGCCTCCTTTAGCTTAGCGGTGGTGACGTGAAGTCATGTGACCGTGCTGTAGTTCCTTTATAGCCCAACATTAGCCTCCTTTAGCTTAGCGGTGGTGACGTGAAGTCATGTGACCGTGCTGTAGTTCCTTTATAGCCCAACATTAGCCACCTTTAGCTTAGCGGTGGTGATGTGAAGTCATGTGACCGTGCTGTAGTTCCTTTATAGCCCAACATTAGCCTCCTTTAGCTTAGCGGTGGTGACGTGAAGTCATGTGACCGTGCTGTAGTTCCTTTATAGCCCAACATTAGCCTCCTTTAGCTTAGCGGTGGTGACGTGAAGTCATGTGACCGTGCTGTAGTTCCTTATAGCCCAACATTAGCCACCTTTAGCTTAGCGGAAGTGTGACCGTGCTGTAGTTCCTTTGTAGCCTTATGTTAGCTTTTTACTTCAGAAATCATAAAGTGGTGTTAATATGTGGAGATTAGAAATGTTTGTTTGACACGGAGATCATTTTCTGACACATCCAAAATGACACAGAGGAATCCCATTGGATCAGAGAGATGATGCCTTCAGGGACCAGAGAGATGATGCCTTCAGGGACCAACACAGAAACACCACAGGAACCTGGCTGCTAACTGCTAGCTGCTAACATTAACTCTCCTGCAGATTTCAGAAACATTCAGGAAGCATCAAGGCTGATGGGAAACTTAAAGAGTGCTGAGTAATAATCTGACAGTGATGGTTCCAGTGATACAAACAGACGCTTTAAAATAGAAATGTGTGTGTGTGTGTGTGTCTGTGTCTGTGTGTGTTTGTGTGTGTGTGTGTGTGTGTGTGTGGTGTGTGTGTGTGTGTGTGGTGTGTGTGTGTGTGTGTGGGAACCAGTGATCTGCAGCTCCTTATTGGGACAAAAGGAAAGAAGCTGCAGCTGCATATTTTGGAAACTCACTCTCAGAGGTCGGAGCCTTCGTCTTCTTTTTATCGGAGACGGAGTTTTCTGTCGGATCTGCAGGAGGACAGAGAGAGAGTTTGATGATCAGAGAACACTCTTGTTTCAGAAGATCAGAACTACAATAACCAAAATATGATTCATTTAACACATGAAACTATAATCTCGTGTCTGAAAAAGAGTTGGAAGATTACTGATTAGGTCCATAAGGCAGCTGTAGACCAACTCATAGATTCCAGCCCAGTCTCACAGCATTTCGTGTTATAGTCACGACATTTAATCTATTGATTCGTGTTCACCAACACGATCTTCCCCTTTTTTTCGTGTCACACAGAACGATTTTAAAAGCAATGTATTTCTATTGGTAGTGTGTTTCGTGCCTGCAACACGTCTTTTTGTCCGGTCGGGTCTTGGTAGACCGGAAGCTGTGGGGTTCATGAAAACATCTCCTTACTCAATATCAAGCCACGATTATTGTTTTTATTTTAAATCGTATAATGTCGGACTTTTTTTGCCATCAGTGAGGAAAAGAAATGGGCTCAGAGCCTCAAATACTGAAATCTGTATTATTTTAAATCTTTTTTTCCTTCTAATTTGTTATTCTTTTCTAAATAACACACTGTTATTTACTCAACAATAACACACAATTATCCTTGTTTTTATTTATTTGTTTAATTCCATAATCTCGGGCTTTTTAGCCGTTCCTCAGGAACTGAATTTCAAAATAAAAATAACCAGAAACAGACGTAGGCCTATAAGGGACATTTCGAGAATCATTGCGATTCACAGCCACTGAACTGATTACCCAAGATCCTCAGCTATGGTTTAAGCTCGTTGATTGGATGTTTTAGCCGCAATGCACGCTGGGATATGGTGTTTATGCGATATGAAATCCGAAAAACATTTTCTTTTAAAAGAAAATAATACTTTATTCCGAGTGTGCTTGCTTTTCTCTTTGGAAGTCATCACATAACGGCATTGTAATACACGGTTCGGCTGCATTACATATTACACATCTGCCGTAGTTCTTTATTTATAGAGCCCTGATTAGAAGACTTCTGGACAAACTGGAAGAAATGCCGCCGAAACTGAATACTTGACGTGGATCATAAATCTATCAGCAATTAAACAACATCTTCAATTTCTCTTCACACAATACGTCTCCTTGCAGTATCAACACTAATTCGGCTGACTTTTACATTTGATCTAATTCGTAGATAGGTTATATTTACACCATAACGGTGCACAGCTGATATAAAAGGACTTGTAGTTTTTGAAGATATTACTGATTTTCTTTGAATATAAGAATGTAAATACTGAGTCTGAAATAATATAGCAATATGCTGTAAAAATTATGTGAAAACATGAACATCTTCAGATGTTATACATACATAAGTGTCCAACACTAATAATAAAAAGTTATTATGGCTGTGTGTACCTTGTGTGCACCGCCTAGTGGTTAAAGCACGTTATTGAATTATTGTTTTTATGTGTTATATTTGATGAAAAACATATTAAGAGTACATACTTTCATAGGGGGAAAGTAGAAGGTCAATGATAGAAATATAGAATATAAAAAACCAAGAAGATACTTAAGTGATCTCTACAATAAAACAGTTTAGTGCCGGATGTACAAAGATATTAATGAGGATGTGCAAAACAGACAAACTAATTAACCTTTATTTAAACATTAAATAATACTTTAGATTAAGGTCTTCTTTTAAATAAGAAAAAAGCTTTGGGGTATCTACAGATAAATATTAAGCCTGACAAAGTACTTAACGTCTAATATATTGCTTTCCTGCAATGTTAACTATGTTGAAGCACTTATTTTAACTGATATTATACATATGAATTATACTCTTATGTATGTAGATAGTATAAGAAATGTGCAGAATACGACAGTTTAATGGTGGAGGTATACACACATATTGATATGTCTTGTAATGCACTGTTGAGGAACCTGCGACCCAAGTTTTTCATTCATTGCATAACTACACCGTAGTTGTGTATATGATATGTCAATAAACCTTAGAAAATCTTGAAATCTTGAAGGGATGTGCAAAATAGCCATTATATACAGTCTTTAATTAATTATTAGAGAATAACGAGTAATGAATATACTTTATAGGGATCTGCAGATAAATGTTTAGTCTTCTCAAGCACCAACTATCAAATATCTCTCCTGATTGTTGGCACTTGACAATCACCTTCCCTGAATTTTACTCAGGTGTAACTAAAGCCTGATTTAAGGGTTTTTATATTTCACATCATTAATCAGAATCTGCAAAGTAACTAAAATAAATGTAGTGGAGTAAAAATACCAGGTTAACCTCTGAATTGTAGTGGAGTAGAATGACAAAGTAACAAGTCATGTGGGTATATATAATGCTGCGCATTATGGACACAAGCTATTTTCACCCATTTATTAATTATATGTTTTACATTTGATAACACCAATGTGTTTAATACTGGCAACTTCTCATTGTGGGGAAAACGAAAAACGTTCCCAGTAGAGACGTCCCATAGAACATGTTGCGAAACACAATAGCCAGCATGTGTAGTTCTGGGGGGGGGGGGGGGGGGTTCGTTCCATTTCAAAGAGCGTTTGACGCTCGGCGTAACCTTGCGCACAGCCACTCCAACATCCAATCCCAGAGCTTGAAGATTAATCACGGGGACTGTAGTCCTAAACGATAGCTGGGATTATGGGTAGTGTAGTGTCTCGGCCATCCTAAACTCGATGATGCTCGAAATGTCCCTTATAGGCCTACGTCTGTTTCCGGTTATTTTTATTTTGAAATTCAGTTCCTGAGGAACGGCTAAAAAGCCGAGATTATGGAATTAAACAAATAAATAAAACAAGGATAATTGTGTGTTATTGTTGAGTAAATAACAGTGTGTTTATTTAGAAAAGAATAACAAATTAGAAGGAAAAAAAGATTTAAATTAATACAGATTTCAGTATCCTGAGGTTCTGAGCCATTTCTTTCCTCACAGACGGCAAAAAAATCCGACATTATACGATTAAAATAAGAACAATAATCGCGGCTTGATATTGAGTAAGGAGATGTTTTCATGAACCACACAGCTTCCGGTCACCAAGACCGACCACACAAAAGACGTGTTGCAGGCACGAAACACACTACCAATAGAAATACATTGCTTTTAGAATTGTTCTGTGTGACACGAAAAAAAGGGGAAAATCGCGTTGGTGACACGAATCAATAGATTACATGTCGTGACTATAACACGAAATGCCGTGAGACTGGTTGTAGATACACAACTGTACAAAACATTGCAAAGAGAGGGAGAGAGCTACCATAGAAATATGGAAATAGATCCAAATATCACACAAATATAAAACATAGATATCAAGCCAACACACATTTGCAAAAGGTCCAACAAAAGAAGAAGAATAGATGCAATGAGACCTCAGCAAAATAGATCCAAAGCAACACTAAAAGAAGCAAAATGACTCAAGATAAATGCAAAAAAACACAAAATATAAAATATAGATATATATAAAATCATACCAAATACAAAACTACTGCAAAAGGTTTCATACAATTTTAAAATTCATGTTAAAAAATATATAAAACCACCAATAAAAGTTGCAAAATAGATCTTAAAGCATCAACATTTTGCAAAACTAACACTAAAATATGAAAAATAGTTTCATAAATATTCAAATGTATGTACTTAAGATATAAAAAATAGATCGACAACCACAAATGAAAAACCACCAATAGCTAACCCAAAACTCCACAACAGAGGCAAAATACACCTTGAACCAATAACTGCCACCAAAATGTGCAAAAAGGGTTAAAAGAGATGCAAAGAATATAAAAGACAGATATAAGACTTCACAGAGACGCACAAGGTCCAACGAAGATGCAAACTACATCTGAAAGCACATTAGCAAAACCAAACCTAAAATACGCAAAACATATCAAATATAGACCCAATATATACATATATACATATATAGATATATACATATACATATATACATATATAGATATATAGATATATACATATATAGATATATACATATATACATATAACATATACATATATACATATATACATACATATATAGATATATAGATATATACATATATAGATATATACATATCATATATAGATATATACATATATACATATATACATGTATAGATATATACATATATAGATATATACATATATAGATATATAGATATATACATATATACATATATACATATATACATATACATATATACATATATAGATATATACATATATAGATATATACATATATACATATACATATATACATATAACATATATAGATCTATACATATATACATATATAGATATATAGATATATACATATATAGATATACATATATACATATATACATATACATATATAGATATATACATATATAGATATATACATATATACATATATACATATATAGATATATACATATATACATATATAGATATATATATATACATATATACATATATAGATATATACATATATACATATATAGATATATACATATATACATATATAGATATATACATATATAGATATATACATATATCGATATATACATATATAGATATATACATATATATATATAGATATATACATATATAGATATATATATATACATATATAGATATATAGATTATATACATATATACATATATACATATATAGATATATAGATATAGAATATATATACATATATAGATATATACATATATAGATATATACATATATAGATATATACATAATAGATATATACATATATATATATACATATATAGATATACATATATAGATATATACATATATAGATATATAGATATATAGATATATAGATATATACATATATAGATATATACATATATACATATATAGATATATAGATATATAGATATATACATATATAGATATATACATATATACATATATAGATATATACATATATAGATATATAGATATATAGATATATACATATATAGATATATACATATATAGATTATAGATATATACATATATAGATATATACATATATAGATATATAGATATATACATATATAGATATATAGATATATAGATATATACATATATAGATATATAGATATATACATATATAGATATATAGATATATATATATATAGATATATAGATATACATATATAGATATATAGATATATACATATATAGATATATACATATATAGATATATACATAATACATATATAGATATATACATATATACATATATACATGTATAGATATATACATATATAGATATATACATATATAGATATATAGATATATACATATATACATATATACATATATACATATACATATATACATATATAGATATATACATATATAGATATATACATATATACATATCATATACATATATACATATATACATATATACATATATAGATATATATATATACATATATAGATATATACATATATACATATATACATATATACATATAGATATATACATATATAGATATATACATATATACATATATACATATATAGATATATACATATATACATATATAGATATATAGATATATACATATATACATATAGAGATATATACATATATACATATATAGATATATACATATATACATATATAGATATATACATATATAGATATATACATATATAGATATATACATATATAGATATATACATATATAGATATATAGATATATACATATATAGATATATAGATATATCATATATAGATATATAGATATATACATATATACATATATACATATATAGATATATAGATATATAGATATATACATATATAGATATATACATATATAGATATATACATATATAGATATATACATATATAGATATATAGATATATACATATATACATATATAGATATATACATATATAGATATATAGATATATAGATATATAGATATATAGATATATACATATATAGATATATACATATATACATATATAGATATATAGATATATACATATATACATATATAGATATATACATATATACATATATAGATATATACATATATAGATATATAGATATATAGATATATACATATATAGATATATACATATATAGATATATAGATATATATATATATATATATACATATATAGATATATAGATATATACATATATAGATATATAGATATATAGATATATACATATATAGATATATAGATATATACATATATAGATATATAGATATATAGATATATAGATATATAGATATATACATATATAGATATATAGATATATACATATATATATATATACATATATAGATATATACAATATAAAACCACAAACAAATCGCAAAATGGCATAAAATAAATGCAAAAACACAAAACATTTAAAAACAGACAAACGTAGAAAACACGCAAATCGGCCACAAAAAGTTGAATTGCAATTAAAAATGCATGTAAATAAGATTGAAAACTGCCGAAAAAACAGATCTAAAAACACCACAAAACCGTTTGTCTTCAGATCAGACCGTTTGTCTTCAGACCGTTTGTCTTCAGACCGTTTGTCTTCAGACCGATTGTCTTCAGATCAAACCGATTGTCTTCAGATCAGACCGTTTGTCTTCAGATCAGACCGTTGTCTTCAGATCAGACCGTTTGTCTTCAGATCAAACCGATTGTCTTCAGATCAGACCGTTTGTCTTCAGATCAGACGTTTGTCTTCAGATCAGACCGATTGTCTTCAGATCAGACCGTTTGTCTTCAGATCAGACCGTTTGTCTTCAGATCAGACCGATTGTCTTCAGATCAGACCGATTGTCTTCAGATCAGACCGATTGTCTTCAGATCAGACCGATTGTCTTCAGATCAGACCGATTGTCTTCAGATCAGACCGATTGTCTTCAGACCGTTTGTCTCTTTGACAGATATGAAACGTCTCCAGAGGTAAACTGTGAAAGCTCCTCTCAGACTCTTGGATTCACAGTTCAATATCCCAGCAGGGTTTTTATATCTGAGCTCCTGTTTAAAGTTTCTCCGCTTGTTTCCAGGAGTTTATCTCAGAGACGTTTGATCAGATCGGACTCTGATTTCATTTAATTACAGGAAACAGACGCAGAAACGGGGGCGAGCTTTTTCTCGTTTACTGGAAATCTGTGGAGTTACTTCTCAGTTATTAAAAGGCTAACATGTTTAGATTGAAGGTGAAAGTTTAACGGTGATGATGAAGTTTAGATGGAGTTTGATTCAACATTTAATTTAAATCCCAATTTTTTTTTGGGAGTTTTGTACGTTTCTGCCATCGTGATAAAGACTCCTCTCTGAAGATGCAGATGTTTTAAAGTGGGAACAAACACCTGTTTCCCCCAATTTCCGGCGCCCCCCATGGGTTGATGGCATTCGCCTATACTGCCTATGCCAAGGGCCAGCCCTGTGTTCATCACCTGTTGTTTACCTGTTGTTTACCTGTAAAGGACTTCATTAACAGCCGAATTAAAGATACAATAGGCGCTTTCACACCAAGTACTTTGTCGTACTTAGTTCATGAGAACTTAGTTCATGAGAACTCTTTAGTTCTGATGAACTAAAGAGCAGATCGCGTTCACACCGGAATAAGTCCCTGAGGGAGGATTAGTCAAATGAAGCCGCTGACGTCACTTCTTCTTCTTCTGCTTTGGGTTTACTGGCAGGCCGCAAACAACTTCAGCGTATACTGCCACCCGAAGTCCCCGGCCGGAAGTCCCCGGAGTTGGGGACTGGCTTCAGTAGAAGCTGCTGGGACTCCCAGCAGCTTCTACTGAAGCCTTCCGAGTAAATCGCCAGAACGCCGACACCTCCTCATCTCCACCGCTCCCATGTTTTTGTTTGTGTTGCCATAAGTTATTCTCTCTGCGTTTGTGCGCTGGGCTAATGCTAATGCTAATCATGCTAATGCGAGGAAAATAAAATGGCGGCTTCACAAAACTTTTTGGGAGTTTTACGGGCGTGGTTTGCAATCCGCCCAGCCAATCAGAAATGGGAACCTTTTCTCCCAGGAAAGTACCTCCTCTCTAGCAGGGACTAAAAAGGGGTGGAAAGGTTCTCATGAGCTAAGTTCTCGTTCGGGATTGTTTTGGTGTGAACGCACATTTTTGGAACTATATCGGAACTATACTGGGAAAAGTACTCCGGTGTGAAAGCGCCTAATGATGACAGTGAAGAATAATTTAAAATGGAAATTCATATTTAATTAATAATATCCAAACTGACCGATACAGAGAAGTATTAGGGCCACATGTGAAGTTTGAAATGTGCGATGTCTTTCTGATCAGCTGAATGGAGCAGTTATTAAATATAATATATAATATATATATAATGATAGGTCTTACCGTCCACCAGCACCATGCAGCAGCTCTCAGATTTCCCCGCTGAGTTCTCCGCTCTGCATTTATATTCTCCTTCATCCTCAAGAAGAGCTTTCCCTATAGTCAGGGAGCACAGGCCGCCTGCACAACAACAACAACAACAACAATATTATTAAAAATGTATATTAACATTATTATTAGTATTTTTGGTTTGTTTTATTTAGATATTATTATATCTTGTTTTTTTTAAATTGGAATTATTATTATTGTTTTAATTATTTATACATCTTATGATGTTACGCCAAAAAATGTTGTTAAAAATTAAAAAATATATGTATTTTATTCAAATGTGCAAAAATAAATACAAATACATGTTTATTTAAAAGTAAAATAAGTTAAAATTCTTACAGGGATTTATTTATTTGACTTTAGATTTCCACAACTTTTCTTTAATAATATTAAAAAAAAAAAAAAACAGGTTGTGTGTGTGTATTTGTTTAGGCGTGTTGTGGGGACCTGTGATTGATCATGCAGTACAGGGACCTTGAAGATTTTTACCCTTTCTTATTCCTGCATTTCCCATGATCCTTTTCATCATATCATCCATTATTTTATAAATGTATTTGTTAATTAAATTGTGATTCATTATATTTTAAAAGATATTCAGCTTATTGATAAAACAGGGAAATAGAGGCTGTTTCATTTTTGAAATATTGATTATTAAATTAGTTACAGAATAATTTAGATTGAGAAACACACAATGAAAACGTTGCCTTCAGGGACGGTTTGTTTCTGATGTGGTGCCTTCAGGGGTCCTGGTTAATAACAAGGTTAGAGTCACTGCAGGAAGTCTTTAAGTGTTTTATTAATGCATAACTGATAGCACTACATTTCCCATGATGCACCTCCTGTCTGTAGTTCACACTGTATAGATGAGAGTAACACATGCGTCACTTCCGGGCAAAAATGACGGCTCCGTCCACTTTTGGGGGAAACCAACGCTGTCATTTGAATGGCGGTCAATACAAATTCTGAAGTTTTTGCCAATCCGATCAGAAATGTAAGAAAACCGTGGTTTTGTGGATCTTCAAAGAGCCCGGTACGATGGCCAGACAGTAAAACAATTACATTAAATCATTTGAAATCGACGATCGGGCTCGATATATGGTTAAATATAGCAGTAGGCGATCGAAGTCCATAGATGAGAGTAACATCTACGTCACTTTACGGCCCCGCCCACTTTTGGGGGAAACAACGCTGTGATTTGAATGGCGATCGAGCCTGAAGCCACAGAGCTCTTCTTTGTCCTTTCTTCTTAGAGGAAGTTCAGAAACACTGAACTCTGGATTTGTTTTAATGTTTGAGGTGCAATAAACGACACAGCAGTGGCATGATAAAACTATTATTTTCCGCCTCGCTCAGGAGAGTAACAGCTGGAGAAATGACGGCCTCGCCTAATGATTTTAATTTAACCATATATCGAGCCCGATCGTCGATTTCAAATGATTTATTGTAATTGTTTGCCTGTCTGGCCATCGTAATCGGGCTCTTTGAAGATCCACAAATCCACGGTTTTCTTAAATGTCTGATCAGATTGGCAAAAACTTCAGAATTTGTATAAACCGCCATTTAAACGACAGCTTGGTTTTCCCCCAAACGTGGGCGGGGCCTTAATTTTCGCCCGGAAGTGACGTAGGTGTTACTCTCATCTATGTCAGTCTGTCTGTTCTCTGATTAATTGATTAGTCGATTAGCAGAAAATAATTTAAGTCAATAATAATTCAGTTTGTTTGTTTGTTTGTTTGTTGACGGAAAATGTAATCACTTGAAGGATTAATAAAGTAAAATAATATATAAAGAAAAATAAAATAAAGAATTATATTTGTTGTTAATCCGTTTGTTTAATGTCAGTAGCCTGTTGATCATGTTTAATCCTATAAACCTGTTATAAATATATTAAAACTCACTATAATGTAGTTATTATATATATTGTACAATAATAAACACTAACAACATTAAGACTGAGTTACAAACCATTTCGTTTTTGCCACTCGTTTGTTTTAATAAACCCATAGTACAGTGTTTAC
>JAAKFY010000019.1:225133-230133 GCA_011823955.1 Dissostichus mawsoni | reverse complement strand
GAGTATCTGAAAGAGCTGTGATGCTGAAGGAATAAAAAGGTGAACCAGCATCTCACCTGTCTGTCTCTCGTCCTGCCGACCTGTCTGTCTCTCCGTCAGTGACAGACAGACAAGCCACAGCGCTGCACTGCCCAACCTGGTTCCTGAGGACAGACGGTCAACACAACAGACAGTTATATTACTCACTGCACTAGACTGAATCATTTCAGAGAGTACCCATAAGAGTTAGAGAGTAGAGAGTACCCCAGAGAGTACCCTAAAGAGTACCCAGAGAGTACCCAAAGAGTAGAGAGTACCTTAGAGAGTACCCTAAAGAGTACCCAGAGATTACCAAGAGAGCTAGAGAGTACCCCAGAGAGTACCCAGAGAGTACCCCAGAGAGTACCCTAAAGACTACCCAGAGAGTACCCAAAGAGTAGAGAGTACCCAGAGTACCCCAGAGTGTACCCTAAAGAGTACCCCAGGAGTACCCTAAAGAGTACCCCAGAGAGTACCCCAAAGAGTAGAGAGTACCTCAGAGAGTACCCTATAGAGTACCCCAGAGAGTACCCTATAGAGTACCCCAGAGATTACCCCAGAGAGCTAGAGAGTACCCAGAGAGTACCTCAGAGAGTACCCCAAAGAGTAGAGAGTACCCCAGAGTACCCCAGAGTGTACCCTAAAGAGTACCCAAAGAGTAGAGAGTACCCCAGAGTACCCAGAGAGTACCCTATAGAGTACCCCAGAGATTACCCCAGAGAGTACCCAGAGAGTACCCCAAAGAGTAGAGAGTACCCCAGAGTGTACCCTAAAGAGTACCCCAGAGAGTACCCTAAAGAGTACCCCAGAGAGTACCCCAAAGAGTAGAGAGTACCTCAGAGAATACCCTATAGAGTACCCCAGAGAGTACCCTATAGAGTACCCCAGAGATTACCCAGAGAGCTAGAGAGTACCCCAGAGAGTACCCCAGAGCGCTAGAGAGTACCCCAGAGAGTACCTCAGAGAGTATCCCAGAGAGTACCGTAAAGAGTATCCCAGAGAGTACCCCAAAGAGTAGAGAGTACCGAAGAGTACCCTAAAGAGTACCCCAGAGAGTACGCTAAAGACTACCCCAGAGAGTACCCCAAAGAGTAGAGAGTACCCCAGAGAGTACCCCAGAGAGTACCCTAAAGAGTACCCCAGAGAGTACCCCAAAGAGTAGAGAGTACCTCAGAGAGTACCTATAGAGTACCCCAGAGAGTACCCTATAGAGTACCCCAGAGATTACCCCAGAGAGCTAGAGAGTACCCCAGAGAGCTAGAGAGTACCCTAGAGAGTACTCCAGAGAGTACCTCAGAGAGTATCCCAGAGAGTACCGTAAAGAGTACCCCAGAGAGTACCCAAAGAGTAGAGAGTACCCCAGAGAGTACCCTAAAGAGTACCCCAGAGAGTACCCCAGAGACTCCCCCAGAGAGTTCCCCAGAGAGTCCCCCAGAGAGCTAGAGTACCCCAGAGAGTACCCCAGAGAGCTAGAGAGTACCCCAGAGAGTACCCAAGAGAGTACCCAGAGAGTACCCCAGAGAGTACCCCAGAGAGTACCCTAAAGAGTACCCCAGAGAGTCCCCCAGAGAGCTAGAAAGTACCCCAGAGAGTACCCAGAAAGTACCCTAGAGAGCTAGAGAGTACCCCAGAGAGTCCCCCAGAGAGCTAGAGAGTACCCAAGAGAGTACCCAAGAGAGTACCCAGAGAGTACCCCAAGAGTAGAGAGTACCCCAGAGAGTCCCCCAGAGAGCTAGAGAGTACCCCAGAGAGTCCCCCAGAGAGCTAGAGAGTACCCCAGAGAGTACCCAAAGAGTCCCCCAGATAGCTAGAGAGTACCCAAGAGAGTACCCAAGAGAGTACCCAGAAAGTACCCAAAGAGTCCCCCAGATAGCTAGAGAGTACCCTAGAGAGTACCCAAGAGAGTACCCAGAAAGTACCCCAGAGAGCTAGAGAGTACCCCAGAGAGTCCCCAGAGAGCTAGAGAGTACCCCAGAGAGTACCCAAGAGAGTACCCAAGAGAGTACCCCAGAGTGTACCCCAGAGGGTACCCTAAAGAGTACCCCCGAGAGTACCCCAGAGAGTACCCTAAAGAGTACCCCAGAGAGTACCCCAAAGAGTAGAGAGTACCCCAGAGAGTACCCTAAAGAGTAACCCAGAGAGTCCCCCAGAGAGCTAGAGAGTACCCAGAGAGTCCCCCAGAGAGCTAGAGAGTACCCAGAGAGTCCCCCAGAGAGCTAGAGAGTACCCCAGAGAGTATCCCAGAGAGCTAGAGAGTACCCCAGAGAGTACCCCAGAGAGTCCCCCAGAGAGCTAGAGAGTACCCCAGAGAGTACCCAAGAGAGTACCCAAGAGCGTACCCCAGAGAGTACCCAGAGAGCTAGAGAGTACCCCAGAGGGTCCCCCAGAGAGCTAGAGAGTACCCCAGAGAGTACCCAAGAGAGTACCCAAGAGAGTACCCCAGAGAGCACCCCAGAGAGTACCCTAAAGAGTACCCCAGAGAGTACCCCAAAGAGTAGAGGGTACCCCGGAGAGTACCCTAAGGAGTACCCCACAGAGTACCCAGAGAGCTAGAGAGTACCCCAGAGAGTATCCCAGAGAGTATCCCAGAGAGTACCCCAAAGAGTACCCAAGAGAGTACCCTAGAGCAGTGGTTCTCAACTGGTCAGGCCTCGGGACCCACTTTTTCCTTTGTCAATAAATCGCGACCCGAAATTTGAACCACTCAAATCTTTTCGGCAAAAAATGGTGCTGTAATATATATATACTAGGGCTGTCAAGTTAACGCGTTAATGCAAAAAATTAACGCCACTAATTATTTTAACGCGATTAACGCATATGTATTTTTTGTCCTCGGCCGCCCCGTAGTTTCAGAGCGAGTTTAAAATACCATCTATAAGCTGATGCTGACAGCCCGCTCCTGCCGCCCGCTTGCGGCAGACCACACTCCACGCTCACCGGTAGGCCCGGACTGGCCATCGGAAGGACCGGGAGGGTATGTGTATGTGTGGCGCGAGCGAGAACGAGTACACCTTACGTGTATTGTTGTTGTTAGCATCTGGTGCTAGCTACTGCGCTAACGGATATAAGGAGCTGTTTCAATGAAACAGAGGAGCGACATTTCGCGACAACTGCGCCGAGCACCTGACTTTCTGCAGGTAGCCAGACAGAGGGACGTTGCACGAGAAGTCAGCGCACTCAGCACGGATAGTGCGCGCAACATGATTGCAGCGTCCAGGCAGCTCCCGTTCGAGCATATGCTCCAACGATCCATCACGTGTCTCTCCACACCACACACACAACACACACACACACACACACACCCACACACACAACACACACACACACACACACACCACACACACACACACACACACACACACACACACACACACACACCACACAACACACACACACACCACACACACACACACACACACACACACACCACACACACACACACACACACACACACACACAACACACACACACACACCACACACACACACACACACACCACACACACACCACACACACACACACACAACACACACACACACACCACACACACACACACACAGTATTGTATGAGAGGTTCCAGGTTGAATATTTGTAATGTTCAAATGATAATAAACAAACATTTGCATAAAGCATATTTGTCCTCTCATATGTTGATAAGAGTATTACAAACTTGAAAATATCTAAGGTTCATTTAGAACAGACAAAAAATGCGATTAACTATTTTAATCGACTGACAGCCCTAATATATACGCTTTTCAGCATACAATATTAATGAAAGTGAAGTACAGGGCATATATCCCTCTTATCCCTTCACAGAACTAAAGCATGCTTTAAAGGTTTAATGAGATGATGGAATCAAAGCTGAACTGAATCACACAAAAAGGCAGACATGCTGAAAACCCAACCCCAGCAGGGGGTCTGGGGGGGATTCTCCCCCAGGAGATTTTTTAGAAATACTAACATATAAACTACGCATTCTGGTACATTCTGAGTCTGTTGAATCACTTTGTGGGTAAGGGTAGATAGCCCCATTGTTCTGTGACCTGTCAATCATCAAACCGGGGGTCATATCTCATTACGTGTTCATTTTGATCTGAAGTTGTACCCATGGATGTATAAAGAATATAAAGAATAGTTCTCCCGCAAAGTTATTCTCCGTGGGGACCCAAAGAGTACCCCAGAGAGTACCCCAGAGTAGAGAGTACCCAGAGAGTACCCCAGAGAGTACCCTAGAAGTACCCCAGAGAGTACCTTAAACAGTAGAAGCTTAACTCATATTTTCCATATCTTCATGCAGAACAGGTCTATGAAACACATGTTGTCTGCTTGTTAGTTATAGTTATTTCCCTTTCTATACAGTATTGAATGCACAGACTGCAAACTTCTTTTTTTTAAACACCATATCTGTTTTGAGGTATATCAACAGGGTTACTCCTCATTTGATCTACCTACTAATGATCCAATCTATTTGTCGTGGTTCCTCTGTAAAACACTGTATTTGACTGTCTTATTACCACAAAGTGAACAAGCTGAACCATCAGAGGAGGGCCTCTGTATGTGAGGAGGCCGAGGATAGATTATGGATTTATGGACGGGGAGGGGTGGTGCTTCCTTTTGGGTTTAATCCTCGCTTCATCTGCATACTGTAGAGGATTATTTTAGCATGCTGCCGTCCACAAAACATCTGCTTATATTTGTAGTTTGTCCATATATGTTAAATCCAACTCAAAAACATGTGATGACACAGAGAGCGGTTCTCTCACCTCAGAGTGATCACGTACTCTCCAGCGTGAAGATCTGTAACCCTCCTGAGGAAGAAGATGGAACATGTTCCTGTTAGTGTCACGTATTGATTAGTGCAGGATCTACAGATGTATTTAACCCTCCTGTTGTCCTAGGGTCATTTTACCCCAAGGGACATCTTTTCCGTCAAAATATATATAATATTCATCAAATGATGGGGGGTTGTTCAATGCTATACA
>JAAKFY010000019.1:212633-220133 GCA_011823955.1 Dissostichus mawsoni | reverse complement strand
GAGTTTAGCATCTCTCTATAAGAGTTTAGCATCTCTCTATTACAGTTTAGCATCTCTCTATTAGAGTTTAGCATCTCTCTATAAGAGTTTAGCATCTCTCTATTAGAGTTTAGCATCTCTCTATTAGAGTTTAGCATCTCTCTATCAGAGTTTAGCATCTCTCTATCAGAGTTTAGCATCTCTCTATCAGAGTTTAGCATCTCTCTATTAGAGTTTAGCATCTCTCTATTAGAGTTTAGCATCTCTCTATAAGTTTAGCATCTCTCTATCAGAGTTTAGCATCTCTCTATAGTTTAGCATCTCTCTATCAGAGTTTAGCATCTCTCTATAGAGTTTAGCATCTCTCTATAAGAGTTTAGCATCTCTCTATTAGAGTTTAGCATCTCTCTATTAGAGTTTAGCATCTCTCATAAGAGTTTAGCATCTCTCTATCAGAGTTTAGCATCTCTCTATTAGAGTTTAGCATCTCTCTATAGAGTTTAGCATCTCTCTATTAGAGTTTAGCATCTCTCTATTAGAGTTTAGCATCTCTCTATAAGAGTTTAGCATCTCTCTATTAGAGTTTAGCATCTCTCTATTAGAGTTTAGCATCTCTCTATTAGAGTTTAGCATCTCTCTATTAGAGTTTAGCATCTCTCTATCAGAGTTTAGCATCTCCTATCAGAGTTTAGCATCTCTCTATTAGAGTTTAGCATCTCTCTATTAGAGTTTAGCATCTCTCTATTAGAGTTTAGCATCTCTCTATTAGAGTTTAGCATCTCTCTATCAGAGTTTAGCATCTCTCTATTAGAGTTTAGCATCTCTCTATTAGAGTTTAGCATCTCCTATCAGAGTTTAGCATCTCTCTATCAGAGTTTAGCATCTCTCTATAAGAGTTTAGCATCTCTCTATCAGAGTTTAGCATCTCTCTATTAGAGTTTAGCATCTCTCTATCAGAGTTTAGCATCTCTCTATAAGAGTTTAGCATCTCTCTATCAGAGTTTAGCATCTCTCTATCAGAGTTTAGCATCTCTCTATCAGAGTTTAGCATCTCTCTATTAGAGTTTAGCATCTCTCTATTAGAGTTTAGCATCTCTCTATAGAGTTTAGCATCTCTCTATTAGAGTTTAGCATCTCCTATCAGAGTTTAGCATCTCTCTATCAGAGTTTAGCATCTCTCTATTGAGTTTAGCATCTCTCTATTAGAGTTTAGCATCTCTCTATTAGAGTTTAGCATCTCCCTATCAGAGTTTAGCATCTCTCTATTAGAGTTTAGCATCTCTCTATTAGAGTTTAGCATCTCTCTATTAGAGTTTAGCATCTCTCTATTAGAGTTTAGCATCTCTCTATTAGAGTTTAGCATCTCTCTATTAGAGTTTAGCATCTCTCTATAAGAGTTTAGCATCTCTCTATCAGAGTTTAGCATCTCTCTATCAGAGTTTAGCATCTCTCTATAGAGTTTAGCATCTCTCTATTAGAGTTTAGCATCTCTCTATCAGAGTTTAGCATCTCTCTATAAGAGTTTAGCATCTCTCTATTAGAGTTTAGCATCTCCTATCAGAGTTTAGCATCTCTCTATCAGAGTTTAGCATCTCTCTATTAGAGTTTAGCATCTCTCTATTAGAGTTTAGCATCTCTCTATCAGAGTTTAGCATCTCTCTATTAGAGTTTAGCATCTCTCTATTAGAGTTTAGCATCTCTCTATCAGAGTTTAGCATCTCTCTATTAGAGTTTAGCATCTCTCTATAAGAGTTTAGCATCTCTCTATCAGAGTTTAGCATCTCCCTATCAGAGTTTAGCATCTCTCTATCAGAGTTTAGCATCTCTCTATAAGTTTAGCATCTCTCTATCAGAGTTTAGCATCTCTCTATCAGAGTTTAGCATCTCTCTATCAGAGTTTAGCATCTCTCTATTAGAGTTTAGCATCTCTCTATAAGAGTTTAGCATCTCTCTATAGAGTTTAGCATCTCCTATCAGAGTTTAGCATCTCTCTATCAGAGTTTAGCATCTCTCTATTAGAGTTTAGCATCTCTCTATTAGAGTTTAGCATCTCTCTATTAGAGTTTAGCATCTCTCTATTAGAGTTTAGCATCTCTCTATTAGAGTTTAGCATCTCTCTATAAGAGTTTAGCATCTCTCTATCAGAGTTTAGCATCTCTCTATCAAGTTTAGCATCTCTCTATAAGAGTTTAGCATCTCTCTATTAGAGTTTAGCATCTCTCTATCAGAGTTTAGCATCTCTCTATTAGTTTAGCATCTCTCTATTAGAGTTTAGCATCTCTCTATCAGAGTTTAGCATCTCTCTATCAGAGTTTAGCATCTCTCTATAAGAGTTTAGCATCTCTCTATCAGAGTTTAGCATCTCTCTATCAGAGTTTAGCATCTCTCTATAAGAGTTTAGCATCTCTCTATCAGAGTTTAGCATCTCTCTATCAGAGTTTAGCATCTCTCTATAAGAGTTTAGCATCTCTCTATCAGAGTTTAGCATCTCTCTATTAGAGTTTAGCATCTCTCTATCAGAGTTTAGCATCTCCCTATCAGAGTTTAGCATCTCTCTATTAGAGTTTAGCATCTCTCTATTAGAGTTTAGCATCTCTCTATCAGAGTTTAGCATCTCCTATCAGAGTTTAGCATCTCCTATCAGAGTTTAGCATCTCTCTATCAGAGTTTAGCATCTCTCTATTAGAGTTTAGCATCTCCTATCAGAGTTTAGCATCTCCTATCAGAGTTTAGCATCTCTCTATCAGAGTTTAGCATCTCTATCAGAGTTTAGCATCTCTCTATCAGAGTTTAGCATCTCCCTATCAGAGTTTAGCATCTCCTATCAGAGTTTAGCATCTCTCTATCAGAGTTTAGCATCTCCCTATCAGAGTTTAGCATCTCTCTATTAGAGTTTAGCATCTCCCTATCAGAGTTTAGCATCTCTCTATCAGAGTTTAGCATCTCCTATCAGAGTTTAGCATCTCCCTATCAGAGTTTAGCATCTCTCTATTAGAGTTTAGCATCTCTCTATAAGTTTAGCATCTCTCTATCAGAGTTTAGCATCTCTCTATAAGGTTTAGTTTCTCTCTATTAGAGTTTAGCATCTCTCTATCAGAGTTTAGCATCTCTCTATAGAGTTTAGTCTCTCTATTAGAGTTTAGCATCTCTCTATTAGAGTTTAGCATCTCTCTATCAGAGTTTAGCATCTCTCTATCAGAGTTTAGCATCTCTCTATCAGAGTTTAGCATCTCTCTATAAGAGTTTAGTTTCTCTCTATTAGAGTTTAGCATCTCTCTATCAGAGTTTAGCATCTCTCTATCAGAGTTTAGCATCTCTCTATTAGAGTTTAGCATCTCTCTATAAGAGTTTAGCATCTCTCTATTAGAGTTTAGCATCTCTCTATCAGAGTTTAGCATCTCTCTATCAGAGTTTAGCATCTCTCTATCAGAGTTTAGCATCTCTCTATTAGAGTTTAGCATCTCTCTATCAGAGTTTAGCATCTCTCTATAAGAGTTTAGCATCTCTCTATTAGAGTTTAGCATCTCTCTATCAGAGTTTAGCATCTCTCTATCAGAGTTTAGCATCTCTCTATAAGAGTTTAGTTTCTCTCTATTAGAGTTTAGCATCTCTCTATTAGAGTTTAGCATCTCTCTATAGAGTTTAGCATCTCTCTATTAGAGTTTAGCATCTCTCTATTAGAGTTTAGCATCTCTCTATAAGAGTTTAGTCTCTCTATTAGAGTTTAGCATCTCTCTATCAGAGTTTAGCATCTCTCTATAGAGTTTAGCATCTCTCTATCAGAGTTTAGCATCTCTCTATTAGAGTTTAGCATCTCTCTATCAGAGTTTAGCATCTCTCTATTAGAGTTTAGCATCTCTCTATTAGAGTTTAGCATCTCTCTATTAGAGTTTAGCATCTCTCTATAAGAGTTTAGTTTCTCTATTAGAGTTTAGTTCTCTCTATTAGAGTTTAGCATCTCTCTATTAGAGTTTAGCATCTCTCTATTAGAGTTTAGCATCTCTCTATAAGAGTTTAGTTTCTCTCTATTAGAGTTTAGTTCTCTCTATTAGAGTTTAGCATCTCTCTATTAGAGTTTAGCATCTCTCTATTAGAGTTTAGCATCTCTCTATTAGAGTTTAGCATCTCTCTATAAGAGTTTAGCATCTCTCTATTAGAGTTTAGCATCTCTCTATTAGAGTTTAGCATCTCTCTATCAGAGTTTAGCATCTCCCTATCAGAGTTTAGCATCTCTCTATAAGAGTTTAGCATCTCTCTATTAGAGTTTAGCATCTCTCTATTAGAGTTTAGCATCTCTCTATTAGAGTTTAGCATCTCTCTATCAGAGTTTAGCATCTCTCTATAAGAGTTTAGTCTCTCTATTAGAGTTTAGCATCTCTCTATCAGAGTTTAGCATCTCTCTATTAGAGTTTAGCATCTCTCTATTAGAGTTTAGCATCTCTCTATTAGAGTTTAGCATCTCTCTATTAGAGTTTAGCATCTCTCTATCAGAGTTTAGCATCTCTCTATTAGAGTTTAGCATCTCTCTATCAGAGTTTAGCATCTCTCTATTAGAGTTTAGCATCTCTCTATCAGAGTTTAGCATCTCTCTATTAGAGTTTAGCATCTCTCTATTAGAGTTTAGCATCTCTCTATTAGAGTTTAGCATCTCTCTATTAGAGTTTAGCATCTCTCTATCAGAGTTTAGCATCTCTCTATTAGAGTTTAGCATCTCTCTATCAGAGTTTAGCATCTCTCTATTAGAGTTTAGCATCTCTCTATCAGAGTTTAGCATCTCTCTATCAGAGTTTAGCATCTCTCTATCAGAGTTTAGCATCTCTCTATCAGAGTTTAGCATCTCTCTATCAGAGTTTAGCATCTCTCTATCAGAGTTTAGCATCTCTCTATTAGAGTTTAGCATCTCTCTATCAGAGTTTAGTTTCTCTCTATTAGAGTTTAGCATCTCTCTATCAGAGTTTAGCATCTCTCTATTAGAGTTTAGCATCTCTCTATTAGAGTTTAGCATCTCTCTATAAGAGTTTAGCATCTCTCTATAGAGTTTAGCATCTCTCTATTAGAGTTTAGCATCTCTTTATTAGAGTTTAGCATCTCTCTATTAGAGTTTAGCATCTCTCTATCAGAGTTTAGCATCTCTCTATTAGAGTTTAGCATCTCTCTATAAGAGTTTAGCATCTCTCTATTAGAGTTTAGCATCTCTCTATCAGAGTTTAGCATCTCTCTATTAGAGTTTAGCATCTCTCTATCAGAGTTTAGCATCTCTCTATTAGAGTTTAGCATCTCTCTATCAGAGTTTAGCATCTCTCTATTAGAGTTTAGCATCTCTCTATTAGAGTTTAGCATCTCTCTATTAGAGTTTAGCATCTCTCTATCAGAGTTTAGCATCTCTCTATCAGAGTTTAGCATCTCTCTATCAGAGTTTAGCATCTCTCTATAAGAGTTTAGTTTCTCTCTATTAGAGTTTAGCATCTCTCTATTGAGTTTAGCATCTCTCTATTAGAGTTTAGCATCTCTCTATCAGAGTTTAGCATCTCTCTATCAGAGTTTAGCATCTCTCTATTAGAGTTTAGCATCTCTCTATCAGAGTTTAGCATCTCTCTATAAGAGTTTAGCATCTCTCTATAAGAGTTTAGTTTCTCTCTATTAGAGTTTAGCATCTCTCTATTAGAGTTTAGCATCTCTCTATCAGAGTTTAGCATCTCTCTATAGAGTTTAGCATCTCTCTATCAGAGTTTAGCATCTCTCTATAAGAGTTTAGTTTCTCTCTATTAGAGTTTAGCATCTCTCTATTAGAGTTTAGCATCTCTCTATTAGAGTTTAGCATCTCTCTATCAGAGTTTAGCATCTCTCTATAAGAGTTTAGTTTCTCTCTATTAGAGTTTTCATCTCTCTATTAGAGTTTAGCATCTCTCTATCAGAGTTTAGCATCTCTCTATCAGAGTTTAGCATCTCTCTATCAGAGTTTAGCATCTCTCTATAAGAGTTTAGTTCTCTCTATTAGAGTTTAGCATCTCTCTATTAGAGTTTAGCATCTCTCTATTAGAGTTTAGCATCTCTCTATCAGAGTTTAGCATCTCTATATTAGAGTTTAGCATCTCTCTATCAGAGTTTAGCATCTCTCTATAAGAGTTTAGCATCTCTCTATAAGAGTTTAGTTTTCTCTCTCTATTAGAGTTTAGCATCTCTCTATTAGAGTTTAGCATCTCTCTATCAGAGTTTAGCATCTCTCTATTAGAGTTTAGCATCTCTCTATCAGAGTTTAGCATCTCTCTATAAGAGTTTAGTTTCTCTCTATTAGAGTTTAGCATCTCTCTATTAGAGTTTAGCATCTCTCTATAGAGTTTAGCATCTCCTATCAGAGTTTAGCATCTCTCTATTAGAGTTTAGCAATAGCATCTCTATCAGAGTTTAGCATCTCTCTATTAGAGTTTAGCATCTCTCTATCAGAGTTTAGCATCTCTCTATAGAGTTTAGTTTCTCTCTATCAGAGTTTAGCATCTCTCTATTAGAGTTTAGCATCTCTCTATAAGAGTTTAGTTCTCTCTATTGAGTTTAGCATCTCTCTATTAGAGTTTAGCATCTCTCTATTAGAGTTTAGCATCTCTCTATTAGAGTTTAGCATCTCTCTATTAGAGTTTAGCACTCTCTATAAGAGTTTAGTTTCTCTCTATTAGAGTTTAGCATCTCTCTATTAGAGTTTAGCATCTCTCTATTAGAGTTTAGCATCTCTCTATTAGAGTTTAGCATCTCTCTATTAGAGTTTAGCATCTCTCTATTAGAGTTTAGCATCTCTCTATTAGAGTTTAGCATCTCTCTATAAGAGTTTAGTTTCTCTATTTAGAGTTAGCATCTCTCTATTAGAGTTTAGCATCTCTCTATTAGAGTTTAGCATCTCTCTATTAGAGTTTAGCATCTCTCTATAAGAGATTAGCATCTCTCTATCAGAGTTTAGCATCTCTCTATTAGAGTTTAGCATCTCTCTATCAGAGTTTAGCATCTCTCTATCAGAGTTTAGCATCTCTCTATCAGAGTTTAGCATCTCTCTATTAGAGTTTAGCATCTCTCTATCAGAGTTTAGCATCTCTCTATTAGAGTTTAGCATCTCTCTATCAGAGTTTAGCATCTCTCTATAAGTTTAGCATCTCTCTATTAGAGTTTAGTCTCTCTATTAGAGTTTAGCATCTCTCTATTAGAGTTTAGCATCTCTCTATCAGAGTTTAGCATCTCTCTATCAGAGTTTAGCATCTCTCTATCAGAGTTTAGCATCTCTCTATCAGAGTTTAGCATCTCTCTATCAGAGTTTAGCATCTCTCTATAAGAGTTTAGCATCTCTCTATCAGAGTTAGCATCTCTCTATTAGAGTTTAGCATCTCTCATATCAGAGTTTAGCATCTCTCTATCAGAGTTAGCATCTCTCTATCAGAGTTTAGCATCTCTCTATTAGAGTTTAGCATCTCTCTATCAGAGTTTAGCATCTCTCTATAGAGTTTAGCATCTCTCTATCAGAGTTTAGCATCTCTCTAT
>JAAKFY010000019.1:190000-207500 GCA_011823955.1 Dissostichus mawsoni | reverse complement strand
CTTTGGGGTACTCTCTGGGGTACTCTTTAGGGTACTCTCTGGGGTACTCTCTGGGGTACTCTCTACTCTTTGGGGTACTCTCTGGGGTAGTCTTTAGCGTACTCTCTGGGGTACTCTTTAGGGTACTCTTCGGTACTCTCTACTCTTTGGGGTACTCTCTGGGATACTCTTTACGGTACTCTCTGGGATACTCTCTGAGGTACTCTCTGGGGTACTCTCTAGCGCTCTGGGGTACTCTCTAGCTCTCTGGGGTAATCTCTGGGGTACTCTATAGGGTACTCTGGGGTACTCTATAGGGTACTCTCTGAGGTACTCTCTACTCTTTGGGGTACTCTCTGGGGTACTCTTTAGGGTACTCTCTGGGGTACTCTTTAGGTACACTCTGGGGTACTCTGGGGTACTCTCTACTCTTTGGGTACTCTCTGGGGTAGTCTTTAGGGTACTCTCTGAGGTACTCTCTGGGGTACTCTCTAGCGCTCTGGGTACTCTCTGGGGTACTCTCTAGCTCTCTGGGGTAATCTCTGGGGTACTCTATAGGGTACTCTCTGGGGTACTCTATAGGGTACTCTCTGAGGTACTCTCTACTCTTTGGGGTACTCTCTGGGGTACTCTTTAGGGTACTCTCTGGGGTACTCTTTAGGGTACACTCTGGGTACTCTGGGGTACTCTCTACTCTTTGGGGTACTCTCTGGGGTAGTCTTTAGGTACTCTCTGGGGTACTCTTTAGGGTACTCTCTGGGGTACTCTCTAGCTCTCTGGGGTACTCTTTAGGGTACTCTCTGAGGTACTCTCTACTCTTTGGGGTACTCTCTGGGGTACTCTTTAGGGTACTCTCTGGGGTACTCTCTACTCTCTAACTCTTATGGGTACTCTCTGAAATGATTCAGTCTTGTGCGTGAGTAATATAATGTCTGTTGTGTTGACCGTCTGTCCTCAGGAACCAGGTTGGGCAGTGCAGCGCTGTGGCCTGTCTGTCTGTCACTGACGGAGAGACAGACAGTCGGCAGGACGAGAGACAGACAGGTGAGATGCTGGTTCACCTTTTTATTCCTTCAGCATCACAGCTCTTTCAGATACTCATGCTCCTCAGAGGATGAATCCTAACCCTCTAACAATATGTTTTTATTTTCCTTTTTTACTTAACTGACCGTCAACCTCCTGAAATCGAATTCCCTCCATCTTGTCTGTCTGTCTGTCTGTCTGTCTGTCTGTCTGTCTGTCTGTCTGTCTGTCTGTCTGTCTGTCCTGTCTGCTGTCTGTCTGTCTGTCTGTCTGTCTGTCTGTCTGTCTGTCTGTCTTTCTGTCTGTCTGTCTGTCTGTCTGTCTCTCTGTCTGTCTGTCTGCCTGTCTGTCTGTCCTATTTCCTCCGATTCTCATAATAAAGCTTCTCTAATCCGTCCATATCATCCAAACCAATCAGAGCCAGCATTTCCCTCCCTCTGTTTACACTGTGTGTGTGTGTGTGTGTGTGTGTGTGTGTGTGTGTGTGTGTGTGTGTGTGTGTGTGTGTGTGTGTGTGTGTGTGTGTGTGTGTGTGTGTGTGTGTGTGTGTGTGTGTGTGTGTGTGTGTGTGTGTGTGTGTGTGTGTGTGTGTGTGTGTGTGTGTGGTGTGTGTGTGGTGTGTGTGTGTGTGTGTGTGTGTGTGTGTGTGTGCTATATGTGAGTGTGTGTGTGTGCTATATGTGAGTGTGTGTGTGCTATATGTGAGTGTGTGTGTGTGTCTGTGTCTGTGTGTGTGTTTCTGTGTGTGTGTGTGCTATATGTGTGTGTGTGTGTGTGTGCTATATGTGAGTGGTGTGTGTGTGTGTGCTATATGTGTGTGTGTGTGTGTGGCTGTGTGTGTGTGTGTGTGTGTGTGTGTGTGTGTGTGCTATATGTGAGTGTGTGTGTGTGTTGGAAGAGGAAGCGACAAAGAGTATATTAGATTTCAACTGCCGTGTAAAAATAAAACCCACAAGAACACGGAGCGTTAAGCAACCGGGACGACTGTGTTTACATCTGTGTGTGTGGTGTGTGTGTGTATTTGTGTGTGTGTTCAGGCCGATCTGGGTGCATGCCCATATAAGGGCAGTCAAGTCACTTGTGATGTAGCGTGGACATTTTGAGTCGAGGTCTCCCCCCCCCTGCAGGGGATTTAACCCAGCTCTGTTTACTCTCTCTCCCCTCCATCTGTCTCTGTGCTCGTTCGCCCAGAGGACGAAGAGGAGGAGGAGGAAGAGAGGAGGAGGAGGAGGAGGAGGAGCAGTGAGAGGAGGAGAGCAGCAGGGCAGCAGAGTCAGTCGGCAGGAGGCCAACGAGCAGCAGAAGAAGAACCTGCAGCAGGAGGAGAAGACGCTCCTGCAGAAGAAGAAGAAAGAGGAGGAGGAGGAGGACCAGAAGCTGCACTTTAGCTCGTTTCTGGGACACAGAGCACTCAAAAAAAACCGTGAAGAGGAAGAGGAGGAGGTGAGGGAGGAAGAGCGCCGCCGCCAAAACAGCATCATCATGGACTTCAAGGCTAACCTGAAAGGTGTGAAGAAGGCGGAGGATCGGAAAGCCGCGGCGCCGCAGGTCGACTTCAGGGCCGTGCTGGGGAAGAAGAGCGGAGCGAAACCAGCCGAGAAAAACGTGCGGATGTTTATTATTATAAACTTTTATAATGCTAACATTAAGCTACTTTTATAATGCTAACATTTTTTTTTTTTTTCATCTTATTCATTATTAGTCCATTTAGTTATTTTTAGAATACTAAGATTCAGCCACTTTTATAATGCTAACATTAAGGTACTTTTATAATGCTAACATTTAGCTACTTTCACAATGCTAACAGTTAGCTACTTTTATAATGCTAACATTAAGCTACTTTCACAATGCTGACATTAAGCTACTTTTATAATGCTAACATTAGGTTCAAGTTCAAGGCTTTTTCAAGTTCATTAAGCTACTTTTACAATGCTAACATTAAGCTACTTTTACAATGCTGACATTAAGCTACTTTTACAATGCTGACATTAAGCTACGTTTATAGTGCTAACACTTACCTCCTTTTATAATGCTAACATTTAAGTATTTATTTATTTTTTAACTTATGCTTTGATAGTTACATTCAGTTATTTTTATAATGCTAACATTAAGCTACTTTTATAATACTAACATTAAGCTACTTTTGTAATGCTAACGTTTAGCTACTTTCACAATGCTAACAGTTAGCTACTTTTATAATGCTGACATTAAGCTACATTCACAATGCTAACATGTAGCTACTTTTATAATGTTAACATTTAGCTACTTTTACAATGCTAACATTTAGTTATTTTAATAATGATAACACTTAGCTCCTTTTATAATGCTAACATTAAGCTTATTTTATTATGCTAACATTAAGCTTCTTTTATAATGCTAACATTAAGCTTCTTTTATAATGCTAACATTTAGCTTCTTTTATAATGCTAACATTTAGTTATTTTAATAATGATAACACTTAGCTCCTTTTGTAATGCTAACATGAAGCTTATTTTATTATGCTAACATTAAGCTTCTTTTATAATGCTAACATTAAGCTTCTTTTATAATGCTAATATTTAGCTTCTTTCATAATAATAATACATTGGATTGTTATAGCGCTTCTCCTGAAGCTCAAGACGCTTTACATCAAATCAATTAAGCTTCTTTTATAATACTAACATTAAGCTACTTTTACAATGCTAACATTAAGCTACTTTTGCAATGCTAACAGTTAGCTTCTCTTATGCTAAACTTCTCGAATGCTAACGTTACTTTATTCATTCTCACCTGACCTCTGTTAAATGAATTTGTGCTTTATTTATTCCCCTAATAACTTATGCTAATTATGCTAACTCACATTTTGTTAGCATACCTTATTTTATCAACGCTAATGGTACCTCTTTCGTGCTCATCTTAACTGATGTCACATGTTTAGCCTTCACAATTGTAATAATGCTAAATTGTAATGTTACCCTTTCTTTTTAATGCTATTTTATTTCTACTTCAGAAATATTTGGATTGTCTATTTCTAGTGTCTTAATTTCTCTCATGTACATGGCCTTGTTTTTTATGCTGCTGAAACGCAAACATTTCCCAAATTAAATTGGGATCAATAAAGTACTTATTATCTATCTATCTATCTATCTATCTATCTCTATCTCTCTCTATCTCTATCTCTCTCTATCTCTCTCTCTATCTATCTATATCTATCTCTATCTCTCTCTCTCTCTATCTATCTATCCATCCATCCATCCATCCATCCATCTCCATCCATCCATCTCTGAAAGGTGGAAGAAGCCATCAAGAAGACGAGCCCCGAGAAGAACGGGGAGAAGCTGGCGGAGAACAACTGTGTGGACGAGGGTCTGAAGGAGAAGAAGGCGGGGGGAAGATGGCTCCTGAGTTCTTGGAGAAGCTTTGTGACGTGACGGTGATCGACGGACAGATCCTCCGTCTGCAGTGCCGTCTGAACGCCTCGGATCCTCCGTCTGTCACCTGGACGCTGGACGGGAAGACCATCAAACCCTCCAAGTTCATCGTGCTCGCCAACGAAGGTCAGAGGTCACGACCGCATTCAAGCCTACTCCATTTAAAACCTCCAGCTCAAAAAGTCAATTTTCACTTTTTTTGGGGGATATTTGAAGCTTTTAGGATATTTTTGTTGGTAGATTATGAGAATAAAGTTGTGTTATCGGATGCACAACCGCACTGCTTCCAAAAGCCATTTCTGATTTATGCATTGGACATTTTTGTTGGTAGATTATGAGAAAAGAGTCTCTGCATCGTGCTATAGTGTCCATCTTTTTGTTATCTTTCATAACATCTAAGTAATAATGTCATATCTGTGTATTAATTCCGTATAAAAGCGTAATCTCAAAAAACTTTTTGGGATATTTTTGTTGGTAGTCTCTAATAACCACCAAATTCTTTCAAAATGAACGTTTTTATTACCATTTGTATTCATGCACAACAATAACACAACACATACAATTCAACCTTTATTTTGAAAGTCTTCACAGCTTTTTAGTTTGAATATTTGAAGCTTTTAGGATATTATTGTCGGTAGAAGTTATAGGTGTTATCTTTGATATGAAACAAGGCATTACATTACAGCATATACGTAATAATCATGTTAAAGTTTACTCTAACTCCCTTGTTATAAAACCTTTATTTTGAAAGTCTTCACTGTTTTAGTCCGAATATTTGAAGCTTTTTGGATATTTTAGTTTGGTAGATTTTGAGAAACTAGTTATTGTTGTTATCTTTTACAAAGTGCAGCAACATGGAGAATACACACGTAATAATTAAATATCTGAGTATCATCTTCACTTCCCGTGAGGAGCTTATTAAACGTCCTCGCTGACGTTCCCGTTAAACTTCCATCTGATTCTCCATTTTTATATTTTCCTCCCAAATTGAAAGTGGACGAAGTGTCAGGATAAAGTTGTGTGAGAGAAAAGATGGAGGACTTAGAGCAACTGTTGACTCTATTAATAGAGCTCTGAAACAACAGGATGTGATGCTATTGTTGGGATTCATGTGAACAGATCACTTTACATGGGACACACACACACACAGGGGTTCGTCTTACTGCCCATGTGAGGACCACGCAGTGTGAGGACCTTGTATTTATTTTTAATTCTCATCCGTTAAAGAGACAGGTTTATTAATAGTAAGCTTCTTTAATTTGATGGTAAACACTGTACTATGGGTTTATTAAAACAAACGAGTGGCAAAAACGAAATGGTTTGTAACTCAGTCTTAATGTTGTTAGTGTTTATTATTGTACAATATATATAATAACTACATTATAGTGAGTTTTAATATATTTATAACAGGTTTATAGGATTAAACATGATCAACAGGCTAATGACATTAAACAAACGGATTAACAACAAATATAATTCTTTATTTTATTTTTCTTTATATATTATTTTACTTTATTAATCCTTCAAGTGATTACATTTTCCGTCAACAAACAAACAAACAAACTGAATTATTATTGACTTAAATTATTTTCTGCTAATCGACTAATCAATTAATCAGAGAACAGACAGACTGACATAGATGAGAGTAACACCTACGTCACTTCCGGGCGAAAATTACGGCCCCGCCCACGTTTGGGGGAAAACCAAGCTGTCGTTTAAATGGCGGTTTATACAAATTCTGAAGTTTTTGCCAATCTGATCAGACATTTAAGAAAACCGTGGATTTGTGGATCTTCAAAGAGCCCGATTACGATGGCCAGACAGGCAAACAATTACAATAAATCATTTGAAATCGACGATCGGGCTCGATATATGGTTAAATTAAAATCATTAGGCGAGGCCGTCATTTCTCCAGCTGTTACTCTCCTGAGCGAGGCGGAAAATAATAGTTTTATCATGCCACTGCTGTGTCGTTTATTGCACCTCAAACATTAAAACAAATCCAGAGTTCAGTGTTTCTGAACTTCCTCTAAGAAGAAAGGACAAAGAAGAGCTCTGTGGCTTCAGGCTCGATCGCCATTCAAATCACAGCGTTGTTTCCCCCAAAAGTGGGCGGGGCCGTAAAGTGACGTAGATGTTACTCTCATCTATGGACTTCGATCGCCTACTGCTATATTTAACCATATATCGAGCCCGATCGTCGATTTAAAATGATTTAATGTAATTGTTTTACTGTCTGGCCATCGTACCGGGCTCTTTGAAGATCCACAAAACCACGGTTTTCTTACATTTCTGATCGGATTGGCAAAAACTTCAGAATTTGTATTGACCGCCATTCAAATGACAGCGTTGGTTTCCCCCAAAAGTGGACGGAGCCGTCATTTTTGCCCGGAAGTGACGCATGTGTTACTCTCATCTATACAGTGTGAACTACAGACAGGAGGTGCATCATGGGAAATGTAGTGCTATCAGTTATGCATTAATAAAACACTTAAAGACTTCCTGCAGTGACTCTAACCTTGTTATTAACCAGGACCCTGAAGGCACCACATCAGAAACAAACCGTCCCTGAAGGCAACGTTTTCATTGTGTGTTTCTCAATCTAAATTATTCTGTAACTAATTTAATAATCAATATTTCAAAAATGAAACAGCCTCTATTTCCCTGTTTTATCAATAAGCTGAATATCTTTTAAAATATAATGAATCACAATTTAATTAACAAATACATTTATAAAATAATGGATGATATGATGAAAAGGATCATGGGAAATGCAGGAATAAGAAAGGGTAAAAATCTTCAAGGTCCCTGTACTGCATGATCAATCACAGGTCCCCACAACACGCCTAAACAAATACACACACACAACCATTTTGTTTTTTTTTTTTTTTAATATTATTAAAGAAAAGTTGTGGAAATCTAAAGTCAAATAAATAAATCCCTGTAAGAATTTTAACTTATTTTACTTTTAAATAAACATGTATTTGTATTTATTTTTGCACATTTGAATAAAATACATATATTTTTTAATTTTTAACAACATTTTTTGGCGTAACATCATAAGATGTATAAATAATTAAAACAATAATAATAATTCCAATTTAAAAAAAAAGATATAATAATAATATCTAAATAAAACAAACCAAAAATACTAATAATAATGTTAATATACATTTTAATAATATTGTTGTTGTTGTTGTTGTTGTTGTTGTTGTGCAGGCGGCCTGTGCTCCCTGACTATAGGGAAAGCTCTTCTTGAGGATGAAGGAGAATATAAATGCAGAGCGGAGAACTCAGCGGGGAAATCTGAGAGCTGCTGCATGGTGCTGGTGGACGGTAAGACCTATCATTATATATATATATTATATATTATATTTAATAACTGCTCCATTCAGCTGATCAGAAAGACATCGCACATTTCAAAGTTCACATGTGGCCCTAATACTTCTCTGTATCGGTCAGTTTGGATATTATTAATTAAATATGAATTTCCATTTTAAATTATTCTTCACTGTCATCATTAGGCGCTTTCACACCGGAGTACTTTTCCCAGTATAGTTCCGATATAGTTCCAAAAATGTGCGTTCACACCAAAACAATCCCGAACGAGAACTTAGCTCATGAGAACCTTTCCAACCCCTTTTTAGTCCCTGCTAGAGAGGAGGTACTTTCCTGGGAGAAAAAGGTTCCCATTTCTGATTGGCTGGGCGGATTGCAAACCACGCCCTGTAAAACTCCCAAAAAGTTTTGTGAAGCCGCCATTTTATTTTCCTCGCATTAGCATTATTAGTATTAGCATTAGCCAGCGCACAAACGCAGAGAGACTAACTTATGGCAACACAAACAAAAACATGGGAGCGGTGGAGATGAGGAGGTGTCGGCGTTCTGGCGATTTACTCGGAAGGCTTCAGTAGAAGCTGCTGGGAGTCCCAGCAGCTTCTACTGAAGCCAGTCCCCAACTCCGGGGACTTCCGGCCGGGGACTTCGGGTGGCAGTATACGCTGTGAAGTTGTTTGCGGCCTGCCAGTAAACCCAAAGCAGAAGAAGAAGAAGTGACGTCAGCGGCTTCATTTGACTAATCCTCCCTCAGGGACTTATTCCGGTGTGAACGCGATCTGCTCTTTAGTTCATCAGAACTAAAGAGTTCTCATGAACTAAGTTCTCATGAACTAAGTACGACAAAGTACTTGGTGTGAAAGCGCCTATTGTATCTTTAATTCGGCTGTTAATGAAGTCCTTTACAGGTAAACAACAGGTAAACAACAGGTGATGAACACAGGGCTGGCCCTTGGCATAGGCAGTATAGGCGAATGCCATCAACCCATGGGGGGCGCCGGAAATTGGGGGAAACAGGTGTTTGTTCCCACTTTAAAACATCTGCATCTTCAGAGAGGAGTCTTTATCACGATGGCAGAAACGTACAAAACTCCCAAAAAAAAATTGGGATTTAAATTAAATGTTGAATCAAACTCCATCTAAACTTCATCATCACCGTTAAACTTTCACCTTCAATCTAAACATGTTAGCCTTTTAATAACTGAGAAGTAACTCCACAGATTTCCAGTAAACGAGAAAAAGCTCGCCCCCGTTTCTGCGTCTGTTTCCTGTAATTAAATGAAATCAGAGTCCGATCTGATCAAACGTCTCTGAGATAAACTCCTGGAAACAAGCGGAGAAACTTTAAACAGGAGCTCAGATATAAAAACCCTGCTGGGATATTGAACTGTGAATCCAAGAGTCTGAGAGGAGCTTTCACAGTTTACCTCTGGAGACGTTTCATATCTGTCAAAGAGACAAACGGTCTGAAGACAATCGGTCTGATCTGAAGACAATCGGTCTGATCTGAAGACAATCGGTCTGATCTGAAGACAATCGGTCTGATCTGAAGACAAACGGTCTGATCTGAAGACAATCGGTCTGATCTGAAGACAAACGGTCTGAAGACAAACGGTCTGATCTGAAGACAAACGGTCTGAAGACAAACAGTCTGATCTGAAGACAAACGGTCTGATCTGAAGACAATCGGTCTGATCTGAAGACAAACGGTCTGATCTGAAGACAATCGGTCTGATCTGAAGACAAACGGTCTGATCTGAAGACAAACGGTCTGAAGACAAACGTCTGATCTGAAGACAAACGGTCTGAAGACAAACGGTCTGATCTGAAGACAATCGGTCTGATCTGAAGACAATCGGTCTGAAGACAAACGGTCTGATCTGAAGACAAACGGTCTGAAGACAATCGGTCTGATCTGAAGACAATCGGTCTGAAGACAAACGGTCTGAAGACAAACGGTCTGATCTGAAGACAATCGGTCTGAAGACAAACGGTCTGAAGACAAACGGTCTGATCTGAAGACAAACGGTCTGAAGACAAACGGTCTGAAGACAAACGGTCTGATCTGAAGACAAACGGTCTGAAGACAAACGGTCTGATCTGAAGACAAACGGTCTGAAGACAACGGTCTGAAGACAAACGGTCTGATCTGAAGACAAACGGTTTTGTGGTGTTTTTAGATCTGTTTTTTCGGCAGTTTTCAATCTTATTTACATGCATTTTTAATTGCAATTCAACTTTTTGTGGCCGATTTGCGTGTTTTCTACGTTTGTCTGTCTTTTAAATGTTTTGTGTTTTTGCATTTATTTTATGCCATTTTGCGATTTGTTTGTGGTTTTATATATGTATATATCTATATATGTATTATGTATATATCTATATATGTATTATGTATATATGTATATATCTATATATCTATATATGTATATATCTATATATGTATATATCTATATATCTATATATCTATATATGTATATATCTATATATGTATATACTGTATGTATATATCTATATATCTATATATCTATATATGTATCTATATATCTATATATCTATATATGTATATATCTATATATGTATATATCTATATATCTATATATCTATATATGTATATATCTATATATGTATATATGTATAATCTATATATGTATATATCTATATATCTATATATCTATATATGTATATATGTATATCTATATATCTATATATGTATATATCTATATATGTATATATCTATATATCTATATATGTATATATCTATATATGTATATATCTATATATGTATATATCTATATATCTATATATGTATATATCTATATATCTATATATCTATATATGTATATATTGTATATATGTATATATGTATATATCTATATATCTATATATGTATATATCTATATATGTATATATCTATATATCTATATATGTATATATCTATATATCTATATATGTATATGTATATATCTATATATGTATATGTATATATGTATATATCTATATATGTATATATGTATATATCTATATATCTATATATGTATATATGTATATATCTATATATGTATATATGTATATATGTATATATGTATATATGTATATATGTATATATCTATATATGTATATATGTATATATGTATATATGTATATACATATATAGATATATACATATATATGTATATATCTATATATGTATATATGTATATATCTATATATGTATGTATAAATAATATATAAAGTCTGTTTTTGCACATCCTCATATTAATATCTTTGTACATCCGGCACTAAACTGTTTTATTGTAGAGATCACTTACAGTATCTTCTTGGTTTTTTATATCTATATTTCTATCATTGACCTTCTACTTTCCCCCTATGAAAGTATGTACTCTTAATATGTTTTTCATCAAATATAACACATAAAAACAATAATTCAATAACGTGCTTTAACCACTAGGCGGCGCACACAAGGTACACACAGCCATAATAACTTTTATTATTAGTGTTGGACACTTATGTATGTATAACATCTGAAGATGTTCATGTTTTCACATCATTTTTACAGCATATTGCTATATTATTTCAGACTCAGTATTTACATTCTTATATTCAAAGAAAATCAGTAATATCTTCAAAAACTACAAGTCCTTTTATCAGCTGTGCACCGTTATGGTGTAAATATAACCTATCTACGAATTAGATCAAATGTAAAAGTCAGCCGAATTAGTGTTGATACTGCAAGGAGACGTATTGTGTGAAGAGAAATGAAGATGTTGTTTAATTGCTGATAGATTTATGATCCACGTCAAGTATTCAGTTTCGGCGGCATTTCTTCCAGTTTGTCCAGAAGTCTTCTAATCAGGGCTCTATAAATAAAGAACTACGGCAGATGTGTAATATGTAATGCAGCCGAACCGTGTATTACAATGCCGTTATGTGATGACTTCCAAAGAGAAAAGCAAGCACACTCGGAATAAAGTATTATTTTCTTTTAAAAGAAAATGTTTTTCGGATTTCATATCGCATAAACACCATATCCCAGCGTGCATTGCGGCTAAAACATCCAATCAACGAGCTTAAACCATAGCTGAGGATCTTGGGTAATCAGTTCAGTGGCTGTGAATCGCAATGATTCTCGAAATGTCCCTTATAGGCCTACGTCTGTTTCTGGTTATTTTTATTTTGAAATTCAGTTCCTGAGGAACGGCTAAAAAGCCCGAGATTATGGAATTAAACAAATAAATAAAAACAAGGATAATTGTGTGTTATTGTTGAGTAAATAACAGTGTGTTATTTAGAAAAGAATAACAAATTAGAAGGAAAAAAAGATTTAAAATAATACAGATTTCAGTATTTTGAGGCTCTGAGCCATTTCTTTTCCTCACAGACGGCAAAAAAGTCCGACATTATACGATTTAAAATAAAAACAATAATCGTGGCTTGATATTGAGTAAGGAGATGTTTTCATGAACCCCACAGCTTCCGGTCTACCAAGACCCGACCGGACAAAAAGACGTGTTGCAGGCACGAAACACACTACCAATAGAAATACATTGCTTTTAAAATCGTTCTGTGTGACACGAAAAAAAGGGGAAGATCGTGTTGGTGAACACGAATCAATAGATTAAATGTCGTGACTATAACACGAAATGCGTGAGACTGGGCTGGAATCTATGAGTTGGTCTACAGCTGCCTTATGGACCTAATCAGTAATCTTCCAACTCTTTTTCAGACACGAGATTATAGTTTCATGTGTTAAATGAATCATATTTTGGTTATTGTAGTTCTGATCTTCTGAAACAAGAGTGTTCTCTGATCATCAAACTCTCTCTCTGTCCTCCTGCAGATCCGACAGAAAACTCCGTCTCCGATAAAAAGAAGACGAAGGCTCCGACCTCTGAGAGTGAGTTTCCAAAATATGCAGCTGCAGCTTCTTTCCTTTTGTCCCAATAAGGAGCTGCAGATCACTGGTTCCCACACACACACACACACACACACACACACACACACACACAACACACACACACACACACACAGACACACACACAGACACACACACACACACACACACATTTCTATTTTAAAGCGTCTGTTTGTATCACTGGAACCATCACTGTCAGATTATTACTCAGCACTCTTTAAGTTTCCCATCAGCCTTGATGCTTCCTGAATGTTTCTGAAATCTGCAGGAGAGTTAATGTTAGCAGCTAGCAGTTAGCAGCCAGGTTCCTGTGGTGTTTCTGTGTTGGTCCCTGAAGGCATCATCTCTCTGGTCCCTGAAGGCATCATCTCTCTGATCCAATGGGATTCCTCTGTGTCATTTTGGATGTGTCAGAAAATGATCTCCGTGTCAAACAAACATTTCTAATCTCCACATATTAACACCACTTTATGATTTCTGAAGTAAAAAGCTAACATAAGGCTACAAAGGAACTACAGCACGGTCACATGACTTCACGTCACCACCGCTAAGCTAAAGGAGGCTAATGTTGGGCTATAAAGGAACTACAGCACGGTCACATGACTTCACGTCACCACCGCTAAGCTAAAGGAGGCTAATGTTGGGCTATAAAGGAACTACAGCACGGTCACATGACTTCACGTCACCACCGCTAAGCTAAAGGAGGCTAATGTTGGGCTATAAAGGAACTACAGCACGGTCACATGACTTCACATCACCACCGCTAAGCTAAAGGTGGCTAATGTTGGGCTATAAAGGAACTACAGCACGGTCACATGACTTCACGTCACCACCGCTAAGCTAAAGGTGGCTAATGTTGGGCTATAAAGGAACTACAGCACGGTCACATGACTTCACGTCACCACCGCTAAGCTAAAGGAGGCTAATGTTGGGCTATAAAGGAACTACAGCACGGTCACATGACTTCACGTCACCACCGCTAAGCTAAAGGAGGCTAATGTTGGGCTATAAAGGAACTACAGCACGGTCACATGACTTCACGTCACCACCGCTAAGCTAAAGGTGGCTAATGTTAGGCTATAAAGGAACTACAGCACGGTCACATGACTTCACGTCACCACCGCTAAGCTAAAGGAGGCTAATGTTGGGCTATAAAGGAACTACAGCACGGTCACATGACTTCACGTCACCACCGCTAAGCTAAAGGAGGCTAATGTTGGGCTATAAAGGAACTACAGCACGGTCACATGACTTCACGTCACCACCGCTAAGCTAAAGGAGGCTAATGTTGGGCTATAAAGAACTACAGCACGGTCACATGACTTCACGTCACCACCACTAAGCTAAAGGAGGCTAATGTTGGGCTATAGAGGAACTACAGCACGGTCACATGACTTCACGTCACCACCGCTAAGCTAAAGGAGGCTAATGTTGGGCTATAAAGGAATTACAGCACGGTCACATGACTTCACGTCACCACCGCTAAGCTAAAGGAGGCTAATGTTGGGCGTGATGACGTCTGTTTTTAAATCCACCAGTGGGGTATTTACTGACGTATTTTATGTTGTAGAACAAAACCTGTGTATCTTCCTGACAGCAGCAGCATGCTCACAGTTATAAAGGAGAGCATGAGATGTATTGGTTTGTTTTTCACCGTGGGACTGGTGGAATTTCACTGGGATAAATGGAGCTTATGTTTCTGCCTTCAGCTCGCAGTGGAAAATCCTCTCTTATCTTTATGATCCAACTCTTAACCTTCCTGTGTGTGTGTGTGTGTTGTGTGTGTGTGTGTGTGTGTGTTGTGTGTGTGTGTGTGTGTGTGGTGTGTGTGTGTGTGTGTGTGTGTGTGTGTGGTGTGTGTTTGTGTGTGTGTGTGTGTGTGTGTGTGTGTGGTGTGTGTTGTGTGTGTGTGTGTGTGTGTGTGTGTGTGTGTGTGTGTGTGTGTGTGTGTGTGTGTGTGTGTGTGTTGTGTGTGTGTGTGTGTGTGTGTGTGTGTGTTTGTGTGTGTGTGTGTGTGTGTGTGTGTGTGTGTGTGTGTGTGTGTGTGTGTTTGTGTGTGTGGTGTGTGTGTGTGTGTGTGTGTGTGTGTGTGTGTGTGAGCAGGGCTTCTGGGACATTTGGCACAGCTAGCATGCTAATGCTAATGTTTGGGCTTATTGTCCAATAAAAACCTGCTTTACGTTAAACGTTAATTTATCTTGGATACCACGTGCCATTTGAGGATTTTGCGAGGCTAGCAGTTTCCCCCTGGAGGCAGTCTTTGTGCTAAGCTAGGCTAACCTCATGGCGTGTTAGCTTTTTATAGCTGCAATGAAATTGATAACAAAAACTACAGCCTCAATAACATTGTTTGACTTTTCTCGTCCATCTTGTGTCTCTTTTCTGACGTTTTGTAATTTTTGTTCTTTGTGGACATTTTGTGACTAATTTTCGGTCATTTTGAGTCTCTTTGTAGTACATTTTCGTCTATTTTGTTGATGTTGTTCCCTTTTTGGTAATAGTGTGTCTCTTTTTGTGTATTTCTGTTGTCATGTTTGTGTCTTTTCTGAACTTTTTTATCTCTATACAGACTTTTTGTGTAATTCTGGAAGTTTCGTGTCTCTTTTTGAACGTGTTCTACCCCATTTGTTCATTTAGTGTTTGTTTTTTGTCGTGGCCGTCTCATTATCATCCCGTTATCGTCATAGAAGAAGAGTTCATTCACCAAAAGATCCTCATTAATGAAAGCTGGATGCTGGTTTCCCGGCTGCAGAGCTTCAGATCTGAGCTGACAGCAGGAGGAGGAGGAGGAGGAGGAGGAGGAGGAGGAGGAGAGAGGAGGGAGGTGGTTCAGTCTCTCTGAGCCGCACTGCTTTTAAGGCCTGGTTTCAGCCTCCTCTCAGACTTTGTTTGACTTCTTGCTGCAGATTAAACATGTCTCCTTTTTAAGAAGCTGCTCTCTCTACAGAAACACACAGTCACACACACACACACACACACACACACACACACACAAACACACACACACACACACACACACACACACACAGATATAAACTCAAATTGTGAAGGGTAAAAAAAATGCAAATATCCTGTATGTGTAGGTCTAGGTGCAGATTGAGCACATAGGGTTTAAAACCACCATGATTTAAATACCAGGGGAATTTAAATTAAAGAGTCCTCTCCTGCTGATGTTCAGGTGTATATCAGTATGTAGTGTTCTACTTTAAAGAGTCCTCTCCTGCTGATGTTCAGGTGTATATCAGTATGTAGTGTCTCTACTTTAAAGAGTCCTCTCCTGCTGATGTTCAGGTGTATATCAGTATGTAGTGTCTCTACTTTAAGAGTCCTCTCCTGCTGATGTTCAGGTGTATATCAGTATGTAGTGTCTCTACTTTAAAGAGTCCTCTCCTGCTGATGTTCAGGTGTATATCAGTATTAGTGTCTCTACTTTAAAGAGTCCTCTCCTGCTGATGTTCAGGTGTATATCAGTATGTAGTGTCTCTACTTTAAAGAGTCCTCTCCTGCTGATGTTCAGGTGTATATCAGTATGTAGTGTCTCTACTTTAAAGAGTCCTCTCCTGCTGATGTTCAGGTGTTATATCAGTATGTAGTGTCTCTACTTTAAGAGTCTCTCCTGCTGATGTTCAGGTGTATATCAGTATGTAGTGTCTCTACTTTAAAGAGTCCTCTCCTGCTGAGTTCAGGTGTATATCAGTAGTAGTCTTACTTTAAAGAGTCCTCTCCTGCTGATGTTCAGGTGTATATCAGTATGTAGTGTCTCTACTTTAAAGAGTCCTCTCCTGCTGATGTTCAGGTGTTATATCAGTATGTAGTGTCTCTACTTTAAAGAGTCCTCTCCTGCTGATGTTCAGGTGTATATCAGTATGTAGTGTCTCTACTTTAAAGAGTCCTCTCCTGCTGATGTCAGGTGTATATCAGTATGTAGTGTCTCTACTTTAAAGAGTCCTCTCTGCTGATGTTCAGGTGTATATCAGTATGTAGTGTCTACTTTAAAGAGTCCTCTCCTGCTGATGTTCAGGTGTATATCAGTATGTAGTGTCTCTACTTTAAAGAGTCCTCTCCTGCTGATGTTCAGGTGTATATCAGTATGTAGTGTCTCAACTTTAAAGAGTCCTCTCCTGCTGATGTTCAGGTGTATATCAGTATGTAGTGTCTCTACTTTAAAGAGTCTTCCTGCTGATGTTCAGGTGTATATCAGTATGTAGTGTCTCTACTTTAAAAGAGTCCTCTCCTGCTGATGTTCAGGTGTATATCAGTATGTAGTGTCTTACTTTAAAGAGTCCTCTCCTGCTGATGTTCAGGTGTATATCAGTATGTAGTGTCTCTACTTTAAAGAGTCTCTCCTGCTGATGTTCAGGTGTATATCAGTATGTAGTGTCTCTACTTTAAAGAGTCCTCTCCTGCTGATGTTCAGGTGTATATCAGTATGTGTGTCTCTACTTTAAAGAGTCCTCTCCTGCTGATGTTCAGGTGTATATCAGTATGTAGTGTCTTACTTTAAAGAGTCCTCTCCTGCTGATGTTCAGGTGTATATCAGTATGTAGTGTCTCTACTTTAAAGAGTCCTCTCCTGCTGATGTTCAGGTGTATATCAGTATGTAGTGTCTCAACTTTAAAGAGTCCTCTCCTGCTGATGTTCAGGTGTATATCAGTATGTATGTCTCTACTTTAAGAGTCCTCTCCTGCTGATGTTCAGGTGTATATCAGTATGTAGTGTCTCTACTTTTAAGAGTCCTCTCCTGCTGATGTTCAGGTGTATATCAGTATGTAGTGTATCTTTAAAGAGTCCTCTCCTGCTGATGTTTCAGGTGTATATCAGTATGTAGTGTCTCTACTTT
>JAAKFY010000019.1:0-185000 GCA_011823955.1 Dissostichus mawsoni | reverse complement strand
CATTGAGTTCTTTCTAACCAGATGTCTCTCAGAGGGGCGTGGGGAGGGCTCCTTATTGTCATCTAAAGTAACAGACAGAGAATCAGCACTTTGGAAACAGAGGGGATTATGGGTAATGCTGCAATGATCTGTTTGGTGTTTCAGCCAATCAGAGACAGGCTCTGGATATATCTGAGACCTGTGATATAGTGATGAGAAACAGTATGATAGGGGACTTTAAACAAGTGCTTAACGAAATGGTATTGTCAAAAAAGTACAAACTAAAAATAACCCGGTCAAAAAAAGTTCCTTCAAAATGTCAACAACCTGAACCGTTAGAAAATCATCAGGTGGTTAAGATCGGTATCCTGAGAATGTGAACGTCTCTCCATGAACTGAGGATATATGAAATGTTCTCCGTCTCCAGGACCTTCTTCCCGAGCGGCAGTATAAGTTTCGTGTCCGAGCGGAGAACATGTACGGAGTCGGAGAGCCGAGCGCCGAGTCTGCGCCCGTCACCGTGGGGCTGGTGGACAACGGTGAGGAAACTGTTGTTGTTGTTGTTGTTTGTTTCTGTGTGACACTAATAATAACAGGGGGTTATACGGTGGATCCCTAGAGGCTTAGAGCCTGGTTCGTTATCTGCACCTCCTTGTGGTCATTTTGAGGTGGCTTTTTGCATCTATTACTTGATGTTTTACTTTCTTTGTAGTCTTTTTGGGTCGTTGTTTGTAGTTCTGCATCTTTTATGGTAATTTGCATTAAGTCTAGTAAGTCAGATCCTGTTGTTGTTGTTTGTTTCTGTGTGACACTAATAACAACAGGGTTTATAAACTGGCTGGTGGACAACGGTGAGGAAACAAAGTAAAATCCTAGTTGTTGTTGTTTGTTGTTGACACTTCATGATAATAACTGAGGTTTATACAGGGAACCCTAGAGTCTCAGAGTCAGAGTCTCAGAGTCAGAGTCTCAGAGTCAGAGTCTCAGAGTCTCAGAGTCTCAGAGTCTCAGAGTCAGAGTCTCAGAGTCTCAGAGTCTCAGAGTCAGAGTCTCAGAGTCTCAGAGTCTCTGAGACTCTGAGACTCTGAGTCTCTGAGTCTCAGAGTCTCAGAGTCAGAGTCTCAGAGTCAGAGTCTCAGAGTCTCAGAGACTCAGAGTCTCAGAGTCAGAGTCTCAGAGTCAGAGTCTCAGAGTCTCAGAGACTCAGAGTCTCAGAGACTCAGAGTCTCAGAGTCTCAGAGTCAGAGTCTCAGAGTCTCAGAGTCAGAGTCTCAGAGTCTCAGAGTCAGAGTCTCAGAGTCTCAGAGTCAGAGTCTCAGAGTCTCAGAGTCTCAGAGTCTCAGAGTCAGAGTCTCAGAGTCTCAGAGTCAGAGTCTCAGAGTCTCAGAGTCTCAGAGACTCAGAGTCTCAGACTCAGAGTCTCAGACTCAGAGTCTCAGAGTCAGAGTCTCAGAGTCTCAGAGTCTCAGAGTCAGTCTCAGAGTCTCAGAGTCTCAGAGTCAGAGTCTCAGAGTCAGAGTCTCAGAGTCTCAGAGTCTCAGAGTCAGAGTCTCAGAGTCAGAGTCTCAGAGTCTCAGAGTCTCAGAGTCAGAGTCTCAGAGTCTCAGAGTCAGAGTCTCAGAGAGTCAGAGTCTCAGAGTCTCAGAGACTCAGAGTCTCAGAGTCTCAGAGTCAGAGTCTCAGAGACTCAGAGTCAGAGTCTCAGAGACTCAGTCTCAGAGACTCAGAGTCTCAGAGTCTCAGAGTCAGAGTCTCAGAGTCTCAGAGACTCAGAGTCTCAGAGTCTCAGAGTCTCAGAGACTCAGAGTCTCAGAGTCAGAGTCTCAGAGACTCAGAGTCTCAGAGTCTCAGAGTCAGAGTCTCAGAGTCTCAGAGTCAGAGTCTCAGAGACTCAGTCATAGCTACAGTGTAGATATGACAATGAAGATCTGAGGTCCCAGGCTCCTCCCACAGAGCAACACAATAACACAGATAAAATAGTGCAAGGAAACAAATATAAACAAATAAGAATAGAATAGAAAGAGTCTATATATAAGAGAGTCACCTTCTAGTGGTGTTGGGTTCCTTATTTGCACCTCCTTGTGGTCATTTTGCAGTTCTTTAGTGACTCATAGTTGTTTTGCATTTATTTTCTGGTAGTTTGGGATATTTTTGTATCTCTGGGATTGTTTACATCTATTTTGAGTTATGCGGTGGGGCTGGTGGACAACGGTGAGGAAACTCTCCAGATAAGATAAGACTTTATTTATCCTGAAGGAAATAGTTGTGCCAGAGTTACAAAAATACAATAAACTCAGCAGCATGATAATAAAACGGTACACTAACAGTGCAGTACAAAGAGCAATTCAATAGATCCTGGTTGTTGGTGCTGTTGTTGTTGTTGTTGTTGTTTGTTTCTGTGACACTAATAATAACGGGTGTTTTATTAGGTTGACACATAGAGTCTTAGAGAGTCACCTTCTAGTGGTTTTGGGTTCGTTATCTGCACCTCCTTGTGGTCATTTTGAGGTGGCTTTTTGCATCTATTACCTTTGCTCTCCTTGTGTTAGTTTTCCACATGTTTGGTAATTTTTAAGGTTTCTTTCTAATTATTATTTTTATTTCAGATTATTTGTTAATTATTGTTATTTTAAATAAATTGTGTTATGTTCTTTGTTAGGTCTCTTGTGTTGGATTTGACCAGAACATTTTCAATAATTAAATAACCTTTTTGTAGTGAGAGATTTCCTGTGAACGGTTCCAGATTTTATAATGAAAGTCACGATAAAATACTTGTAATGTTTTTTAGTTGACCACTTATATAAACTATTACAAATCAGGTGACTGATCGGGAAACACTCAGAGAGAGCTTCATTTGAAATGTTCAGAGAATTGTCTGAACATATTCGTTCCCATTGACGCTCAGTATCTATTGTTCTGACTCCATGTAACCAGCACTAAGTCCATTCAACTAAACTTCATTAAACTCAAATCCATGTGAAAGTGAACTAAAGAGACTAACTGAACTAACTGCTGTTTGGTTCGTCTCACAGATGACGAGGCCGAGGTGGAGGAGGAGGATGAAGGTACTTTCACTTCCTGTTTATTAAGTAAAAACATTAACACGACATCACTCGACCTCCAGCAGTTTAACCTCTGACCTTTTGTGTGTTCAGACTCGAGAAAGAGCCGGATTACAGAGACGTTTCCATCCGGACAGACGTGAAGGTGAAGGAGCTGTACGACGTGGAGGAGAGGCTGGGAACGTAAGGCTTTCACACCTTAACACTTACAATAATAACCTCAGATTAAATAGAATCTATGAGGAAATGTTCCTACTTCTCTCTCTCTTTATTACCTCAGATTGTAGAGAAGTCTATGAGGAAATGTTCCTACTTCTCTCTCTCTTTATTACCTCAGATTGTATAGAAGTCTATGAGGAAATGTTCCTACTTCTCTCTCTCTTTATTACCTCAGATTGTAGAAAAGTCTATGAGGAAATGTTCTACTTCTCTCTCTCTTTATTATCTTAAATTGTATAGAAGTCTATGAGGAAATGTTCCTGCTTCTCTCTCTCTTATTACCTCAGATTGTAGAGAAGTCTATGAGGAAATGTTCCTGCTTCTCTCTCTCTTTATTACCTCAGATTGTAGAGAAGTCTATGAGGAAATGTTCCTACTTCTCTCTCTCTTTATTACCTCAGATTGTATAGAAGTCTATGAGGAAATGTTCCTGCTTCTCTCTCTCTTTATTACCTCAGATTGTATAGAAGTCTATGAGGAAATGTTCCTGCTTCTCTCTCTCTTTATTACCTCAGATTGTAGAGAAGTCTATGAGGAAATGTTCCTACTTCTCTCTCTCTTTATTACTCAGATTGTATAGAAGTCTATGAGGAAATGTTCCTGCTTCTCTCTCTCTTTATTACCTCAGATTGTATAGAAGTCTATGAGGAAATGTTCCTGCTTCTCTCTCTCTTTATTACCTCAGATTGTAGAGAAGTCTATGAGAAATGTTCCTACTTCTCTCTCTCTTTCTTACCTCAGATTGTATAGAAGTCTATGAGGAAAGTTCCTACTTCTCTCTCTCTTTATTACCTCAGATTGTATAGAAGTCTATGAGGAGATGTTCCTACTTCTCTCTCTCTTTCTTACCTCAGATTGTATAGAAGTCTATGAGGAAATGTTCCTACTTCTCTCTCTCTTTATTACCTCAGATTGTATAGAAGTCTATGAGGAAATGTTCCTACTTCTCTCTCTCTTTATTACCTCAGATTGTATAGAAGTCTATGAGGAAATGTTCCTGCTTCTCTCTCTCTTTATTACCTCAGATTGTAGAGAAGTCTATGAGGAAATGTTCCTACTTCTCTCTCTCTTTATTACCTCAGATTGTATAGAAGTCTATGAGGAAATGTTCCTACTTCTCTCTCTCTTTATTACCTCAGATTGTATAGAAGTCTATGAGGAAATGTTCCTGCTTCTCTCTCTCTTATTACCTCAGATTGTATAGAAGTCTATGAGGAAATGTTCCTACTTCTCTCTTTATTATCTCAGATTGTATAGAAGTCTATGAGGAAATGTTCCTACTTCTCTCTCTCTTTATTACCTCAGATTGTATAGAAGTCTATGAGGAAATTTCCTACTTCTCTCTCTCTTTTACCTCAGATTGTAGAGAAGTCTATGAGGAAATGTTCCTACTTCTCTCTCTCTTTATTACCTCAGATTGTAGAGCAGTCTATGAGGAAATGTTCCTACTTCTCTCTCTCTTTATTACCTCAGATTGTATAGAAGTCTACGAGGAAATGTTCCTACTTCTCTCTCTCTTTATTACCTCAGATTGTAGAGAAGTCTATGAGGAAATGTTCCTACTTCTCTCTTTATTACCTCAGATTGTAGAGAAATGTAACATTTGTGATATTGGGCTATATAAATAAACATTGATTGATTGATTGATTGATTGATTGATTGATTGATTGATTGATTGATGATTGAAAGTCTATGAGGAAATGTTCCTACTTCTCTCTTTATTATCTCAGATTGTAGAGAAGTCAATGAGGAAATGTTCCTACTTCTCTCTCTTTTTATTACCTCAGATTGTAGAGAAGTCTTTGAGGAAATGTTCCTACTTCTCTCTCTCTTTATTATCTTAATTGTATAGAAGTCTACGAGGAAATGTTCCTACTTCTCTCTCTCTTTATTACCTCATATTGTAGAGAAGTCTATGAGGAAATGATTCTACTTCTCTCTCTCTCTTTATTACCTCAGATTGTAGAGAAGTCTATGAGGAAATGTTCCTACTTCTCTCTCTCTTTATTACCTCAGATTGTAGAGAAGTCTATGAGGAAATGTTCCTACTTCTCTCTCTCTTTATTACCTCAGATTGTATAGAAGTCTATGAGGAAATGTTCCTACTTCTCTCTCTCTTTATTACCTCAGATTGTATAGAAGTCTATGAGGAAATGTTCCTACTTCTCTCTCTCTCTTTATTACCTCAGATTGTAGAGAAGTCTATGAGGAAATGTTCCTACTTCTCTCTCTCTCTTTATTACCTCAGATTGTAGAGAAGTCAATGAGGAAATGTTCCTACTTCTCTCTCTCTTTATTACCTCAGATTGTAGAGAAGTCTATGAGGAAATGTTCCTACTTCTCTCTCTCTTTATTATCTCAGATTGTATAGAAGTCTATGAGGAAATGTTCCTACTTCTCTCTCTCTTTATTACCTCAGATTGTATAGAAGTCTATGAGGAAATGTTCCTACTTCTCTCTCTCCTTATTACCTCAGATTGTAGAGAAGTCTATGAGGAAATGTTCCTACTTCTCTCTCTCTTTTTACCTCAGATTGTAGAGAAGTCTATGAGGAAATGTTCCTACTTCTCTCTCTCTCTCTTTATTACCTCAGATTGTAGAGAAGTCTATGAGGAAATGTTCCTACTTCTCTCTTTATTATCTCAGATTGTATAGAAGTCTATGAGGAAATGTTCCTACTTCTCTCTCTCTTTATTACCTCAGATTGTATAGAAGTCTATGAGGAAATGTTCCTACTTCTCTCTCTCTTTATTACCTCAGATTGTAGAGAAGTCTATGAGGAAATGTTCCTACTTCTCTCTCTCTTTATTACCTCAGATTGTAGAGAAGTCTGAGAAATGTTCCTACTTCTCCCTCTCTTTATTACCTCAGATTGTAGAGAAGTCTATGAGGAAATGTTCCTACTTCTCTCTCTCTTTATTACCTCAGATTGTAGAGAAGTCTATGAGGAAATGTTCCTACTTCTCTTCTCTTTATTACCTCAGATTGTAGAGAAGTCTATGAGGAAATGTTCCTACTTCTCTCTCTCTTTATTACCTCAGATTGTATAGAAGTCTATGAGGAAATGTTCCTACTTCTCTCTCTCTTTATTACCTCAGATTGTATAGAAGTCTATGAGGAAATGTTCCTACTTCTCTCTCTCTTTATTACCTCAGATTGTATAGAAGTCTATGAGGAAATGTTCCTACTTCTCTCTCTCTTTATTACCTCAGATTGTATAGAAGTCTATGAGGAAATGTTCCTACTTCTCTCTCTCTCTTTATTACCTCAGATTGTAGAGAAGTCTATGAGGAAATGTTCCTACTTCTCTCTCTCTTTATTACCTCAGATTGTAGAGAAGTCAATGAGGAAATGTTCCTACTTCTCTCTCTCTTTATTACCTCAGATTGTAGAGAAGTCTATGAGGAAATGTTCCTACTGCTCTCTCTCTTTATTACCTCAGATTGTAGAGAAGTCTATGAGGAAATGTTCCTACTTCTCTCTTTTTATCTCAGATTGTATAGAAGTCTATGAGGAAATGTTCCTACTTCTCTCTCTCTTTATTACCTCAGATTGTATAGAAGTCTATGAGGAAATGTTCCTACTTCTCTCTCTCTTTATTACCTCAGATTGTAGAGAAGTCTATGAGGAAATGTTCCTACTTCTCTCTCTCTTTATTACCTCAGATTGTAGAGAAGTCTATGAGGAAATGTTCCTACTTCTCTCTTTATTATCTCAGATTGTATAGAAGTCTATGAGGAAATGTTCCTACTTCTCTCTCTCTTTATTACCTCAGATTGTAGAGAAGTCTATGAGGAAATGTTCCTACTTCTCTCTCTCTTTATTACCTCAGATTGTAGAGAAGTCTATGAGGAAATGTTCCTACTTCTCTCTTTATTATCTCAGATTGTATAGAAGTCTATGAGGAAATGTTCCTACTTCTCTCTCTCTTTATTACCTCAGATTGTAGAGAAGTCTATGAGGAAATGTTCCTACTTCTCTTTCTCTTTATTACCTCAGATTGTAGAGAAGTCTGAGGAAATGTTCCTACTTCTCTCTCTCTTTATTACCTCAGATTGTATAGAAGTCTATGAGGAAATGTTCCTACTTCTCTCTCTCTTTATTACCTCAGATTGTATAGAAGTCTATGAGGAAATGTTCCTACTTCTCTCTCTCTCTTTATTACCTCAGATTGTAGAGAAGTCTATGAGGAAATGTTCCTACTTCTCTCTCTCTCTTTATTACCTCAGATTGTAGAGAAGTCAATGAGGAAATGTTCCTACTTCTCTCTCTCTTTTTACCTCAGATTGTAGAGAAGTCTATGAGGAAATGTTCCTACTGCTCTCTCTCTTTATTACCTCAGATTGTAGAGAAGTCTATGAGGAAATGTTCCTACTTCTCTCTTTATTATCTCAGATTGTATAGAAGTCTATGAGGAAATGTTCCTACTTCTCTCTCTCTTTATTACCTCAGATTGTATAGAAGTCTATGAGGAAATGTTCCTACTTCTCTCTCTCTTTATTACCTCAGATTGTAGAAGTCTATGAGGAAATGTTCCTACTTCTCTCTCTCTTTATTACCTCAGATTGTAGAGAAGTCTATGAGGAAATGTTCCTACTTCTCTCTTTATTATCTCAGATTGTATAGAAGTCTATGAGGAAATGTTCCTACTTCTCTCTCTCTTTATTACCTCAGATTGTAGAGAAGTCTATGAGGAAATGTTCCTACTTCTCTTTCTCTTTATTACCTCAGATTGTAGAGAAGTCTGAGGAAATGTTCCTACTTCTCTCTCTCTTTATTACCTCAGATTGTATAGAAGTCTATGAGGAAATGTTCCTACTTCTCTCTTTATTACCTCAGATTGTAGAGAAGTCTATGAGGAAATGTTCCTACTTCTCTCTCTCTTTATTACCTCAGATTGTAGAGAAGTCTATGAGGAAATGTTCCTACTTCTCTCTCTCTTTATTACCTCAGATTGTATAGAAGTCTATGAGGAAATGTTCCTACTTCTCTCTCTCTTTATTACCTCAGATTGTAGAGAAGTCTATGAGGAAATGTTCCTACTTCTCTCTCTCTTTATTACCTCAGATTGTATAGAAGTCTATGAGGAAATGTTCCTACTTCTCTCTTTATTACCTCAGATTGTAGAGAAGTCTATGAGGAAATGTTCCTACTTCTCTCTCTCTTTATTACCTCAGATTGTATAGAAGTCTATGAGGAAATGTTCCTACTTCTCTCTTTATTACCTCAGATTGTAGAGAAGTCTATGAGGAAATGTTCCTACTTCTCTCTCTCTTTATTACCTCAGATTGTATAGAAGTCTATGAGGAAATGTTCCTACTTCTCTCTCTCTTTATTACCTCAGATTGTAGAGAAGTCTATGAGGAAATGTTCCTACTTCTCTCTCTCTTTATTACCTCAGATTGTATAGAAGTCTATGAGGAAATGTTCCTTACTTCTCTCTTTATTACCTCAGATTGTAGAGAAGTCTATGAGGAAATGTTCCTACTTCTCTCTCTCTTTATTACCTCAGATTGTAGAGAAGTCTATGAGGAAATGTTCCTACTTCTCTCTCTCTTTATTACCTCAGATTGTATAGAAGTCTATGAGGAAATGTTCCTACTTCTCTCTCTTTATTACCTCAGATTGTAGAGAAGTCTATGAGGAAATGTTCCTACTCTCTCTCTTTATTACCTCAGATTGTATAGAAGTCTATGAGGAAATGTTCCTACTTCTCTCTCTCTTTTTACCTCAGATTGTAGAGAAGTCTATGAGGAAATGTTCCTACTTCTCTCTTTATTACCTCAGATTGTATAGAAGTCTATGAGGAAATGTTCCTACTTCTCTCTCTCTTTATTACCTCAGATTGTATAGAAGTCTATGAGGAAATGTTCCTACTTCTCTCTTTATTACCTCAGATTGTAGAGAAGTCTATGAGGAAATGTTCCTACTTCTCTCTCTCTTTATTACCTCAGATTGTATAGAAGTCTATGAGGAAATGTTCCTTCTTCTCTCTTGTGTTACAGGGGGAAGTTTGGTCAGGTCTTCAAACTGGTTGAGAAGGCAACGAAAAAGGTCTGGGCGGGGAAGTTCATCAAGGCGTATTCGGCGAAGGAGAAAGATAACGTTCGGCACGAGATCAGCATCATGAATAGCCTCCATCACCCCAAACTGGTTCAGTGCATCGATGCCTTCGAGGGGAAGTCTGACATCGTCATGGTGCTCGAGATGTACGTAAACACATTCTGAGAAACGGTCAAATTTGAGAAAAAAGTCAAATTTTGAGAAAAAAGTCAAATTCTGAGATGTACGTAAACACTGCGTTTTAGGGATTTTAAACAGAATCAAGATTCTAAAGATTCAAAGGTTTTATCATCAGATGCTCAGCAGCTTCAGTGGAGAAATGGCAATGAAATTCTTCTGACCTGAGCTCCTCCAACAATGCAACATATAATAAAATACAGAAATACAAATGAAAAGTAGTGCAAAAAGTCTATATCCATGAATAAAACAACCATCCTTCAGGAGCAGCTGGTTAGCTAGTTAGAAACCTGGAAACCAGTTAATTTAGTTCTTGTATCTGATTCACCAGCTCTTACTCTGCTGTGATGTTGCTTTAAGAGAATTATCTGCACTTCCCTTGTTGTTCGGAGTTTGAATCTCTGTGGTTTTTGCACTTGTTCATAGCTTTGTGATATTTAATGTAAAAACAAAGGGCTGTGGATTCAAGGATTCAGGGGTTTTATTATCATATGCACAGTAGCTCCTCCAACAATGCTTATTATACAATAATAGGAGTACGATACATTTTAAAGGTCCCATGTCATGCTTTTCCGGTTATCACCCGTCCCCTTGTGTTATGAAGGTTTGTCTGCATGTGAACGGTCTGCAGAGTCACAAACCCTCAAAGTGCACCCTGTAGAGAGTAAAACTCTAACACAGAAAAGACCTGTCTATGCTGCCCCAGAACGCCTCGTTGGAGATCTTTCTTTTTCCATTTGTTTCTTCCTGAGTATGGTGACGTGACCATGCCCAGGTCCAAATGGACCAATCTGTGGAGCTCCTCACACACACACACTCAGCCTTATCTTTTCTCAGCTGCGCTACTCCGCGGAGTTTCGCCGGCACACACCTTATCTTTTCTCAGCCTCGGCTCCGTGGATCTCCACTCACAGTTCGCCACACACTCACGTGTGTGTGCTCAGGCTGAGCTCCGCGGTGTCTCGCTGTCTCGCAGACCCCACGCAGCAACCAGGAAACGACACCAGTAAGCCAGCTCGAGCCTCACAGGGCGGAGCAGCGAGCCCCCCAACGTCCCCCCAACACGGCACCCAGACCCCACGCAGCATTCTCATCTGTTTGTCATTACTGGTCTCATTTCTGGTTGCTAACAAACGCCATTGTAAAACATAAACACTGATGTTCCGCTGTAACGGTGGACTCATCAGAACAGAGTGGGCGAGCTGACCAATCAGAGCACAGTGGGCTCACAGGGAGGGGGGGGCTGGGGATCCAACAAGGCGTGTAGGACAGAGAGTGAATACTCAGACTCTACAGAGATGCTGTGAGAAACCAATGTGAGTTTGGAACATTGAACGATGTGAATCTATTCTAGTAGACCTCAACAATGGAACTATGATCCGTAGAAATGGCCATGACACGGGACCTTTAATAAAATAGTGCAGGTGAAAGAAACAGAATCTAAGGTTAAATATTGTACAGTGAAATACAATTAAATACCGTTTGATCCAGTGATAACTATTAAGATAATACATTAAATAAATTCTAAGATGCAACCAGATGAATGCTTTGGTAACAACTGGTGTAATGAGGTTTATGTCTGGAGGCTACAGTTGATATGAAAGCTAGCAGCTAGTTAGCTTAATGCATTGAGATATTAACGAGTATGTTGGTTTTTAACATTATACTTTTAAAACATTAGCAGTCTTGAAGCAAAGAGATCCATGTGATCCCTGAAAACCTTAGCTGAGTTAAGATAGCCGTCAAAGGGAAGGTAAAGAAATCTACCTTTCAGCTTCTTCTAAAACTCAAAATGTTAATCCTCAGAAAAACCATTTCTAGTTTTTATACTTCAGTTTTTGTCTAGTTACTGATAATAATGTAGTCTTCATCTATCTTGCTTTAGTGTAGGAATATCAAAACCTGCACAGACGAGATGTTTCTGTTTCTGAGAACGTCGGAAAATAACGTAGGGGCCGAGCATGAGAGGAATGTGAGCAGCTATTTCCTGTCTGCTAAATATAGATCTGGCTCTGAACAAAAAACAAGGCTTTATCTGCGTTTACTGTGAAAACATCATATTTACTTTTATTATCCCGAGTTCCACCAGAATCTCAAAATGTCTGCCTATTTGCAGATTAACTGGAAAGAACCGATCACATTTAAACCGGTTGGACAAACATTATCTGCTAAATAAACAGGGAGAGCATGTACAGGAAGTGGGTTGTTAACATTCAGTATATAAATAACAATAATATGAAGCTTCAGCTCTGATTAAACATCACATCGATAAAAAAGGACATTTTACTTTAATATCTGTGAGCAGCAGCTCCTGTTTGATTTGGAGATGTTTTCTTTTAGCCTCCAGGGAACGGCTATAAATTAGAAGTTTCCGTAAGACTCAGGAACATTATTATATATATTATATATTTGACATCTTGTAGATTGTTGCTTTTAAAGTGTCTTTTGTTTTTACTTGTACTTGTTTTATGGTGTGTGAGCTGAGCTGTGTGATTTATATGTTTGTTTGTTTGTTTATTTGATGAAAGAAAGTCAAGTTCTGAGAAAAGTACTTTTGTGTGGAGGTTTTAAAGAGCTAGATAGATAAAGCTGTAGTGTATAACAGAACACGTTGTTATCTGTAAACAGCAGCTCATGTTATTAATTGGAGATGTTTTCTTTTAGCCTCCAGGGATCGGTTTATAGATGAGACGTTTCAGTAAGACTCAGGAACATTATTATATATATTATATATTCTAACAGCAGGAGATGTTTCTGTTCAGGATCCAGGGATCGGTTATAGATGAGACGTTTCAGTAAGACTCAGGAACATTATTATATATTTCTAACAGCAGGAGTTGTTTCTGTTCAGGATCTCGGGCGGCGAGCTGTTTGAGCGGATCATCGATGAAGACTTTGAGCTGACGGAGAGAGAGGTGATTAAATACATGCTGCAGATCATCGACGGGGTGAACTTCATCCACAAGCAGGGCATCGTGCACCTGGACCTGAAGCCAGAGAACATCATGTGTGTGGGGAAGACCGGGAGCAAAATCAAGCTCATCGACTTCGGCCTCGCCAGGCGACTAGGTCAGTTTAATATCCCTAATATCTGAAGAACTGTGATGGGATGCGGTGTTTCTGTGTGGGTCCCTGAAGGCATCATCTCCCTGGAAATGTGTTGGTCCCTGAAGGCATCATCTCCTGCTCCAATGGGATTCCTCCATTTTGTTTGGGATTTTGTGTAGAAAAAAGTCAAATTCTGAAATTCTGAGAAAAAGGTCAAATAAATTATGACTTTCCTCAAAAATTCTGAATTTCTGAGAAAAGTCATCATTTTGAGAGAAAAAGTAAAATTCTGAGAAAAGTCATCATTTTGAGAGAAAAAGGAAACTTCTGAGAAAAGTCATAATTTTGAGAGAAAAAGTAAAATTCTGAGAAAAGTCATCATTTTGAGAGAAAAAGGAAACTTCTGAAAAAACAAGTAAAATTGTGTGAAAAAAGTAAAATTCTGAAATTCTGAGAAAAAAGTTAAATATTGAGAAAAAAGTAAAACTGATAATTACCAAATGTTTTAACCGTAACATGTTGGTTCTGTTCTCTCTGACAGAAAACGCCGGGACTCTGAAGTTCTGTTCGGGACTCCAGAGTTCGTGGCTCCTGAAGTGATCAACTATGAAGCCATCAGTTATCCCACCGACATGTGGAGTATAGGAGTCATCTGTTATATACTGTGAGTCAAGCTAACGTGCTAACAAGCTAATGAGCTAACGAGCTTCTGTGAGTCTGTTAAACCCAACAAAGCTTTCCTGTTGTTTTAATTTCACTCAGTTTTCTTTATTTTAAAGTTAAAAGGTAAAGTGTATTTGTATTGATTTTGTTCACTTCAACACTGTTATCTTTAGTATAGCTTTTAGATTAGCTTCTTTAGCTTAGCGTCACTTAGCTCAGTTTCATTTTATTTTTATATCACGTTGGGTTATTTTCCCTAATTAATTTAAATAACTGTAACATAAGTTATCTTAGCATATATCATTTGTCAAATTTGATGGTTCAACTTGTTATAACTTTAGCAATTCTACACTTTAGGTTAACTTTTATTTTGATTAATATTCTTTCAGTTTTCATAACTTAACTTCAGCTCTTATGAAGTTAAATCATTTTTCTGTAGTTTTGAGGTGAAGTTTTGGTTGTAATGAACGTCTCTGTTCGGGTCTCAGCTGAGCGGTCTGTCTCCCTTTATGGGCGACAATGACAACGAGACTCTGTCCAACGTGACCTCGGCCTCCTGGGACTTTGAGGACGATGCCTTCGACGAAATCTCAGAAGACGCCAAAGACTTTATCACCAACCTGCTGAAGAAAGACATGAAGTAAGAAAACTCGCAACGTCTTCGGACAGCAAGTAGAGCAAGGACAGACCATGACCTTTAAAACTGACCGTGTGTGTGTGTGTGTGTGTGTGTGTGTGTGTGTGTGCGTGTGTGTGTGTGTGTGTGTGCGTGTGTGTGTGTGTGTGTGTGTGTCAGGACGCGCCTCACCTGTGCTCATTGCTACGATCACAAATGGCTGAAACAGGACACTAATACTATGACGGCCAAGAAACTCTCCAAAGAGAGGATGAAGAAGTACATCCTGAGGAGGAAATGGCAGGTAAACAACAACAACAACAACAACATGAGAACAATGCAGAAAATACACTATGACACAGCATATTTAGAGCATGACAGAGCATATTTAGAGCATGACAGAGCATGACACAGCATATTTACAGCATGACACAGCATATTGACAGCATGACACAGCATATGTAGAGCATGACACAGCATGACACAGCATATTTATATCATGACGCAGCATATTTACAGCATGACGCAGCATATTTACATCATGAGAGAGCATACATACGACAGGATGTAATGTTTCTTCTGTGGCAGAAAACGGGTCACGCCGTCCGGGCCATCGGGCGCCTCTCCTCCATGGCCATGATGGCCGGAGTCAGCGCCAAGAAGGGGTCGCCCACCGAAGGTAGAGAGAGTTATTCTGACGTCTGTTGAGAGTGTGTGTTTTCTGCAGAGGTGGGAAGTATTGGAGTACAAATACTTCGTTACTGTACTTAAGTACATGTTTCTGGTATCAGTACTTTACTCCACTACTTATATTTCTGACCACTTTTTACTTTGACTTCTTACATTTTGAACCCAAATACCTGTACTTTCTACTTCTTACATGTTGAACACAAATACCTGTACTTTCTACTTCTTACATGTTGAACACAAATACCTGTACTTTCTACTTCTTACACTTTGAACCCAAATACCTGTACTTTCTACTTCTTACATGTTGAACCCAAATACCTGTACTTTCTACTTCTTCCATGTTGAACCCAAATACCTGAACTTTCTACTTCTTCCATGTTGAACCCAAATACCTGTACTTTCTATTTCTTCCATGTTGAACTCAAATACCTGTACTTTCTACTTCTTACACGTTGAACCCAAATACCTGTACTTTCTACTTCTTACATGTTGAACCCAAATACCTGTACTTTCTACTTCTTACATGTTGAACCCAAATACCTGTACTTTCTACTTCTTACATGTTGAACCCAAATACCTGTACTTTCTACTTCTTACATGTTGAACCCAAATACCTGTACTTTCTACTTCTTACATGTTGAACCCAAATACCTGTACTTTCTACTTCTTCCATGTTGAACCCAAATACCTGTACTTTCTACTTCTTCCATGTTGAACCCAAATACCTGTACTTTCTACTCCTTCCATGTTCCAAACAGGCTGGTTCCTTTAGTCTGAATGTGTGTTTGGTGGCGTGATCATTATTATTTAGAGTCATTGCGTGCCTATTGATTTGAACACGATCCGTGTATCCATCATTTCCTGGTCTTCTCTAAAGAAGAGGGACCAATGAAAACGTTGTCATGTTGCCGTTGTTCAGCATGGAAACATTCATTAGCTAACAATGACATTATTGTTCTATTCATATAAAGGGAGGTCAGGTACTCTTTAAAACAGCTGCTAGTTATGGGTACTTTTTACTGAAGTACATTTCAAAGCCTCTTTACTTTGACTTGAGTAAAGAAGTTTAGTCAGTACTTCTACTTTTACCAGAGTATTTTTAAACACGAGTATCTGTACTTCTACTTGAGTAAAGGATGCGTGTACTTCTACTTGAGTAAAGGATGCGTACTTCTACTTGAGTAAAGGATGCGTGTACTTTTGCCCTCTCTGGTTATCTGGTATTGTGACTGTGTGTGTGTGTGTGTGTGTGTGTGTGTGTGTGTGTGTGTGTGTGTGTGTGGTGTGTGTGTGTGTGTGTGTGTGTGTGTGTGTGTGTGTGTGTGTGTGTGTGTGTGTGTGTGTGTGTGTGTGTGTGTGTGTGTGTGTGGTGTGTGTGTGTGTGTGTGTGTGTGTGTGTGTGTGTGTGTGTGTGTGTGTGTGTGTGTGTGTGTGTGTGTGTGTGTGGTGTGTGTGTGTGTGTGTGTGTGTGGTGTGTGTGTGTGTGTGTGTGTGTGTGTGTGTGTGTGTGTGTGTTTTCAGAGGATAACCAGTTCCTGGAGTGTTTGGAGAACGAGCAGAAGACGGAGTGTAAGCCGACCTTCAGCTCCGTCATTAAAGACGTTGAGGTGGTCGAAGGCAGCGCCGCTCGCTTCGACTGCAAGATCGAAGGTACGAGACCCAACAACAAACAGACCGATTGTTAGAAAACTCTCCCTGGTCCCCGGCTTGAGCTTCAACCTCAGGATCCATGTGTCTCTGATCTTCTCCAGAATGGAAGGAGTCATCACATACAGAGCATCAGCTAGTTCCTGAACAGTGTCCTTCACATGCTGATATCCAAGAGAGGGAGTTACACAGTCACAAGATGGAGGAATAGAAAGCAGTATTCAATGTTTACTTCAGATTAGCTCCACGTCAGAAATGATCATGCTTGTCATATGTCTCTCTCCATAGAGGCTGAATCATCATGTTCATCACATAGCTATCATATGCCTCAAACAGTCCTGATGCTCTTCTAGGTAATCAGACATCCTGTCATGTTCACAGCTACAGTTGGGATACCTTTGTTAGCATGTTACTCTGATATTGGAAGAGGACATTCAGGATTTTCTCAACACGAATTAATTAAAAACTGAGGACATGCAATATAAAGATAAATGTTTCTCCAGGTTACCCCGACCCAGAGGTGGTGTGGTACAAAGACGAGAAGCCCATCAAAGAGACCCGGCACTTCCAGATCGACTACGACGAAGAAGGAAACTGCAGCCTGGTCATTTCAGAGGTCAGAGGTCACATCATCAGACTTACAGGCTTCACACACAATTTAAATTCAAACGTAGATAAATGTCTCTCAGTCAGTGTTACTCTCTTTTCTACAGGGCTTACCCTTTCTGAATATACTGCTTAAAAGTGCTGACAATACATCTCATTGACTCCCATCTTAAGAACTATTCAGAACAAATGCACAAATAAATTCAAGTTGAAATGACCGATAGTAATATAGTGTTGCCAGCTGTGCAAAATCAGGAGGAGCGATGCATTGAATATACTCTGAGCTCTGACAGCTTTGTTCAGTGGGGTTTATCTAACGTTACGGCTTCAGTTTACATATTTCAGAGTTCCTTTATTAGTCCCACAGCGGGGACATTCACGGTGTTACGTGAGTTAGCTAACTAATTAAATATAGGAAAGACAAGCACACATTAGTAATGGAATCAAAGACACATAAATAATGAGGCAGCTATTTAAAAGAAAACAAGTAACATATTCGGTGTTGAGACGTTATAAAAGTCTTGCAAAACAAGTGTTTATTTTGCACATTGCAGGTTTTATAGCTTATTCCCCCAGCTGATAACCTGTACCTCATAGATTGACTATAAAGTGACGCTTTTTCAGAATCAGAATACCTGTATTCGTCCCACAGAGGGGACATTTACATTTGTTACAGCAGAAAAGAGCCAGCTTAATGTTACCTAAGAAGCATGCGTAAGAAAATATTAGAGATAAAAGAATTAAAGAAAGGAACTATTTAGTGAGAGAAGATTTTTCCTAACATCTGAACATAAGCTGGTTATGTCAGGCAGGTAAGAGAGAGCCAGGGAAAACTCTGGCTTTAGGCTCGACAAACCTCTGCCTCTGATCTGGGTTGAATTAGAATAAACTATGAACCGTGTCCTGAACGCCAGGGGGATTTAATGTTGATGTTTTCTGATATGAATCTGCAGGTTTCGGGAGACGACGACGCTAAATACACGGTGAAGGCAGTGAACAGTCTGGGGGAGGCGACATGTACCGCTGAGCTGCTGGTGGAGGTGATGGCTGGAGAGGAGGAGGAGGAGGAGGAGGAGGAGGAGGAGGAGGAGGAGGAGGAGGAGGAGGAGGAGGAGGAAGAGGAATAGACTCCAACAGGAAGAGGTGCTGCTCCTCTTCAGCCTGTCAGACCTGAGCAGGAGAAACAAACCCACAAGTAACAGATTGTGATTGGAGGAGCAGGAGTATCAACGCCGCAAAATATGCAAAATCAAACTTCCCCCCTGCCAACAACAACAAAGATTTTCTTTATTAAACACAAAACATTTAACGTAATTGAATCTTCTAAGCCCCGCCCACCTGACACCTGGAGAAAAGAAGCCCCCCCCTCTCAGGTTAGCCTCTGCTCATTGGTGGGTTTCCCCTCATAGTTCATTTCATTGCTCTTTCTTAAATACTGTGTGTATAATGGAAACAGGATACTTGAGTTTTCTAACCATTTTTAGATGTTTTTATCTAGAAAAAGGCAAATCTCACAATCTTAATGAAAAGTAAATGATGTTTCCGGCCGGTGATTCGAACGGCGCCAAAAAGATATGGTTTGTTCATCCGCCCGATGCTACACCCAGACCGATCAAAGGTACATTTCTCCCAATTTAAAATAAGCACTTATATCAGTAAAAAGCTGTTAATATAACGTCTTAAAGGGCAGAAGCACTTAGCAACAGCTGGAGATGAACGACGAAGAAGACTGGCTAGCAAACAGGGATCCAAGATATTCCCAATATGAAGAGAAACATGTTCGTTAGGAAGCTTGAACATATTTAAGGCCTTGTTTTAAATGGAGCTTTGTGGGGTTCAAACGTGCGTAAGAGGATCAGGGCCACATGTGACTTTATTTTATTACAGAATTTTAATTTTTTTTTCATGATTTCTATTTGATTTCTTTTTAATAATACATTTTTATTTTCAAATTTCTTTCTCCAGAATTCAGATTTTTTTCTCCCAACTTAAAATGGTTGTTTTCCTTTGTTCAGATCTTGAGAAAATCACTCGTGGCCCTAATCCTCTTCCGTACAAACAGAAAATCAGAAAAAACTATATTTCATTGCCATTCGACAACCCCTAAGATCCTTAGATCCTTAGATCTTAGATCCTTAGATCCTTAGATCTTAGATCCTTAGATCTTAGATCTTAGATCCTTAGATCTTAGATCCTTAGATCCTAAGATCCTTAGATCCTTAGATCTTAGATCCTTAGATCTTAGATCTTAGATCTTAGATCCTTAGATCCTTAGATCTTAGATCCTTAGATCTTAGATCTTAGATCCTTAGATCCTTAGATCCTTAGATCTTAGATCCTTAGATCCTAAGATCCTTAGATCTTAGATCTTAGATCCTTAGATCCTTAGATCTTAGATCCTGAGACATGATCAGAGTAAAAATGAATTATTCTTAAATTCGATGATTTGCTTATAGCAGTATGTGTCAACCAAGTCTCAGAATCCTTGTGCTTGGTTACACAAATGTGGAAATGAACCGCCTCGTCGAGCCTTTATGGAAAATACGGCTAGCATAACCTCATTTCTTATTTCAGATCAAAAATGATCTAGTAAAAATGTGTCAGAGAATACAGATGAAGAAAGCCCCGTATGGTGTTTCAGCTCAAACTTTGAGGGAACAGTTTGAAGAGTTGTTGATCCTGAAGTAATGCTAAAGAAATGTGAACATATATTTAATAAGCAGCTCAGTTATTCCTCCCAGCGCTCCTTCCTCAAAGACTCATGGGAGCTGTAGTCGTTTGATGACAGGCTTTAGCTCTTTTTATAACCATGAAGAATAACGTACTGTATGAGAGGCAGGCTTTACTCCAGGGAGTCCAGGTGAGGAAGAAGATGGTACAATGGAAACATGATGAAGGCCAGAGTCAGGTCACTAAACAACAACGTGGCTCACTGTGAAGCTCCAATGACACCAAACAACACGGCAGGAGACATCGAAAAATAGGTTAGCACGTTAGCACTGCAGCTAACGGTGTGGTGAAGACAAAAAGGATCATATTTACATTAATCAGCAGAGAGTGAGCAGAGTGAGCAGAGTGAGCAGAGTGAGCAGAGTGAGCTGTGAAGGTCATATTGAAACAGTATCAGCCATCAGAAGGTTTCACAAAGTAAATAAATAAATCAGTCGTCAAAATAATCATTGCCTCCGATAGGAAGCTAGTTCTCGCTTATTAGATCTCTTCCGCTCATTAGTGACCAACTCAACATGTGTTGTAGTGAGTGGAATAATACAAGCAAGTGGACCAGAACTAATACATATATGAATGTTAATGAGAATATAAAGCAGCCTGAAGCTCAGTTTGGATGGAGTGCTAACTAACATTTGATGGCTAATTTCAGCTTGACTCCTGTTAGCTCTCTGGCTAATACAAATTAGCCTACTTTCGCAGATGCAGTTTGTAAAAGAAAAGTAATATATGGGGTAATAAGAACTAGATTGGATGCAGTTTTCAGTCTTTTATTTGTTGACAGTATATTCATTGTTAGCGTTCTTGATGATAGCCTTGGATAGAAGGTTTATTATTTTACAAACATGAAGCAGTCTAAGTAATAGTCTGGTAACACGTAGAGGTTAAGCTAACTTAACCACATAGGGTTTCTGGGTAATGAAGTCCTCCAAATTAAAACAGTGTTGTGTCATTTCCACTTTGAGCTGTTTAATATCCAAGTGCCTTAATTACAAAGCGACCAGACTCTGTGAACATGTGCCTCAGCATGAGAACCAGCATGTGACGAAAAGTTATCCCCTTTAGCATCTGACGCATGTGAGAAGAGTCGTGTGTGTCTTCTCTTCTGTGTGAGCACTTTTCTTATCTTGTTTGTATTTTTGACTTCGACAGCAGCTAACATCACCTCTGCCTTAAACCTAGTTCGCCTTAAAGCAACTCCGGGACACTTTGAATCACCGTCCGGGTGATTTTAACAGTTTCTACCACACATTTGTGACATCGAGGGACTAAATTACTATTGTTTTCTTTGGCTGCCTGAAAAACACATTGGTTAAAGATGATGTCCTCAACTCCGAACATGTTCTATTCTGAACTTCACAAAGTCCACAATTAGGTTTAGAAGCAGCAATAAAAACGCCTGGAGGAACATTTTTAAGAAGTGACCAAAATCAACTGTGCGGAGGAACAACATGTATTTCTACAGAGCTCTGTGGCATTCTCCACAGAGAAACATATCTTCTTACATTTTAAGTATGTATTTTATGCCCCTTGTACAGGGTATCTGCAGGAACCCTGAAGTCACATGGAACACCTTTTAAGACCTTTTTTAAGACCCTTTCCATACATTTTAAGACCTCATCGCCACTTCGAGTTTTAACCGGTTACATTGGCGACACACTTTACCTCACATTCACTATATACAGTATTGATTGTCCTTCCTCCTTATCTTCCAACCATTTGGACGCAAACTTGCATCTCCCCATAACGATGTTGTTTAACAACCGGCGTAAACGGAGCTTCGCGCGCTATCAAGCAGTGAGCGTGCGATGTCCTGTTCAGATGACGTCACATCCAACGGGATGCCATAAATAAACTACACAGAATCACTACACACCTACGCAATGATTACATTCAGGCAGAATCACTACACACCTACGCAATGATTACATTCAGGCAGACTGTAGAACACAACCTCTTTGGACCATTTATATACTTATTGAAAACAAGCTACAAAATGTAATACCTTGGAAAATGCCCTTTAATACTTTTTAATAGCATTAATTTTCGCTAAATTGATTTATCAACTTTTAATACTTTTTAAAGACCCCCGGATCCCCTGTATACAAATCCAATATATTATTAATATTATTCATTTGACTATTGTATCTTGCTATCCATTTCTTATTTTGTAGTAAGGAGATCCATATGAAAAAAGATCCAAAAGAAAGAATAAATCTGTTGATGTTATTCAAATAAGATCGATACAGATCTCTACACAATTTCATGCAAATCACAAAAGGAATATTATATTTATTAAACGTTAAAGGACCTCTTGATTTACTTTCTCACCAAGAAAATATCTTATATTTATGATAATGTATGACTAAATGTATGGATATTCTCCTTTTACAAATATGAGATAGTTTTCTTGTTATTCCTTCTTTGCATCTCAAAAACATAAGATCCGAACTCCAAGCTTAAACTCGTGTTTCTTTAATTGTACCTCAACATTTTTTGTCCTTTTGCGTCGATGGGAGGCATTTTTCTTTAGGTTTTTCTAATTTTACTAAATCTCCCGAGTTTGATATCTCACCTTGGACACTTCAGTGGAAATCAAAAAAACGTCTGCAAATGTTACCAATAATGTAAAGGTTGAAAATCTGTTTTACTGTTCGTTAAGAGTCACCAGGTACACATACATTATAATGTATGAGATTCTTCTCGACGATAGTTTCTGATTCGTCTCAAAGTGACAAACATCGCAGTTCCTTCAACAAGTGATAAATATGAGGTTAGAAAACGGAGGTGATTAGAATCTGTCTCCGGAGTTAACACTCGGTCGTGTTCCCGCTGATGTCGAAGTCGTACCTTTGATTATTTCTTGTTTGCCACATTCCAGCCGTTTGTTTGTGCTACATGTATTTAAAGGTTTCAGGGCTGATCCACCAAAGAGAATTCACAGGTGTGTGTTTGTGTGTGATCCATCTAATGTTTCAAACGTACCTGGGCCTGTTTGTGTGTTTGCTAGTTCTTTCTTTCTAAGAATGTTTTTATTTTTAGACCTATTTAATGCACAGATTCATAATTCTATTATTATCATTTGAGCATCCGTCTTCTTGGAGATCTTCTCGCCAGCACTTCATTTGTCACCGTTTTTACAACTAAACCAAGCAGTGGACTCACTCCTAGACTGGTTTGTTTTTGTATTAGATGTATGTAGATTATACTTCTCTAATTTGTATAAATATATATCAGTTTGATGAACTGCAGATGACATGTATGAGAACACTACGACTGTAGTAACTCACAGAAATCTAATAAATCTATCACAAAACCAAAGTGCTGCTGTGGTGTGTTCATGACGAACCTGTATGTGATGTTGAAGGGATCAAATCGATCGGAATCGTCTGTTGTTTTAAACGTGTTAATGTTGCTGCAGGATCAAAACAAACTTCCTTAACGGGTTATTAAAGTATATCGTATCCAATAACCACCTGAAACACAACCACGAGGGCGGGTTTGTGTTCAAATAAGCATATGATGTAGTTATGGCTGGTATGTACTGTATACCGTGTTGTAGTTCCATAATGAGGTAGTAACATCCATAATTTAAAACAACAATTTATTTTTAATATTACGAAGCTGTGAGATCCCGTTATATCGTGGCTCAAATGACTTTGACTTCTGGTCCCACATTCACCACGTAATTCAGGTTAGAATATCCTTTATTGACAAAATGGTACCATGCATACCGATCTGATCTGAGACACATTATATAAACAGCAGACAACAAAAGACCTTTCATATGTGTTATAAATGAGATATAGATGTCCTTCTTTCAGGTGTTTTGGAGGTCTAACTGCCGTTTGGCTTCTCTCCTGTTGGTTTGGCACTTATCCTTTTTGTGTCTATTGATGATCATTATATTTACAGCTTGGGCCGGTTCAGAATATGTGCCGCACTAACACTCACTAGAGCACCTAAAGTGGATTATTCTGCCCCTATGAACAGACCCAAACTGAGTATTTCCTTCAGTGTGTTTTGATAAAAAAAATATTTTAAAAATGACAAAATAAATAGCACCAAAGGAAAGCTTTGACGTTATTTTTTAACAGATTCACTCTTTAACCCTTGTGCCCTCCTCGAATTTCCAACCTTTCGCCACCTTCGTAGCAAAAATGTACACGCCCCAAAAAACTGCTATTAAATCATCATTCATCAATATCTTTTTCATCTTTTTTTTCATGAATCACTTAAACAACTTCTAACGTGCTCAAAACTACCAAACATTCAATCATTTTCAGGATTTTAACCCTTTAAATGCCTGATTCATTATTATAGCGACAAAAAACACAAAAAGGAAATTGCTTCAATATAATAATTAGTAGGCGGAGGGAACTTTGGTGGTTATTAGAGTCTTGGATGTGTCAAAGATTAGCAACATAATTGATTTGACTGCATTATTATTGTTTACGCAGTATCAAATACTACCTCTGGACACCTTCGTGGCAAAAATGTACACGCCCCAAAAAACTGCTATGAAATCATCATTCATCAATATCTTTTTCTATTCATTCAACTTCTAACGTACTCAAAACTACCAAACATTCAATCATTGCCAGGATTTTAACCCTTTAAATGCCTGTTTCATTATTTGAATTATTTAATTTCTCTCAAAAATGCCTCATTGACTTCCATTCAAACCACATTTTTTGATCTCACTGACATTGCAGTATAAAACCATGCATTTTGTAATGTCAGCATCTCGTTTAGAAGAAAAGTAGTGATATTTGATATTTCTACTCTATTCCACCAGATTCAACAATTCTCCCACTGTAGGCCGATGCATGACATTCTTACATTTTTGCCAGTTATATTATGGAGGCGTGTGACTACCAGGGGGCCCGAGAGTGGTGTGTGTGTGTGTGTGTGTGTGTGTGTGTGTGTGTGTGTGTGTGTGTGTGTGTGTGTGTGTGTGTGTGTGTGTGTGTGTGTGGTGTGTGTGTGTGTGTGTGTGTGTGTGTGTGTGTGTGTGTGTGTGTGTGTGTGTGTGTGTGTGTGTGTGTGTGTGTGTGTGTGTGTGTGTGTGTGTGTGTGTGTGTGTGTGTGTGTGTGTGTGTATATGTGTGTGTAAACAATAATAATGCAGTCAAATCCATTTTGTAGCTAATCTTTGACATATCCAAGACTCTAATGACCACCAAAGTTCCATCCGCCTACTAATTATTATATTGATTTTTTTTTCAATTTTTGTTTTTTTTTAAGAGAAATGAAATAATTCAAATAATGAAACAGGCATTTAAAGGGTTAAAATCCTGAAATGATTGAATGGTAGTTTTGAGCACGCTAGAAGTTGTTTAAGTGATTCATGGGAAAAAAAGTAAAAAGAAATATTGATGTATAATGATTTAATAGCAGTTTTTTGGGGCGTGTACATTTTTGCCACGAAGGTGTCCAGAGAGTGCAAAATGCATCACGAAAGTATACAAAACATGTAAGAATAAACTACATTGGATTTTGACTCAAAAGAAGACTTCTTGCAAAAATCCACGCCAAAAGCTGTAACACAGCTGAAATGATCACCAAATCAAAAAGAAAAGTCAGGGAAAATGTACAAAAATGCCCGAGGAGGGCACAAGGGTTAATTTCCTTTGATTATTGGTTTGTCTTGTTTGTGCAGGTTCAGCCTTCTGTGCATTGCGCCTCTGGGTGATTACAGCAGCACAATGTAAAGAAGCAAACCGGTCAGTGTGTTAATGAGGTCACCTGAGAGCAGCTCGTTAACAGCTCTCATTAAGGCCGGAGCTCGTTAGTCCACAGAGTCCAAGCTGCAGCTCATTAACCACAAACATCATTTCATCATCTGCAGCATGTTTTTACCGCCCTGACCTCTGCCCTGCAGGCTTCTCACTTTATGTGAGTGACATCTCAGTACTTTTGTATGTACATGTACTGTTTGAGAGCATGAGGGCCAATATGTAGTATGTTCAAATGCACTCTCAGTACTGGATGGTGCATCATACCGGTCAAACAGTTGAGAGGAAACGCCAGACACATCTCACTATCAACTATCAACAGCATCTCGGCTACGACACTGAAGCTACGCAACAAAGTGCGATTGTGGATCCTCTCGTGAACCTAGCCCCACACAAAGCTATACATGTGGGGAGGTTTCTATATTCAAATACTCAGTGTTTCTGTTAGCCGGTATTTGACTGTAAAAATGGTAGAATATAAATCTCTCCGGTCATGTTGTACAGTAAAATAATTAGCTGTAAGTACAATTGAAAGTGTATCAAAAATACTTTTAATAGACAAGTCAGCACCTACGCACCAAGTTTATGTTGCACACATGTTTATGATTCTTATACGTTTAGTTCAGCAGGATAATCTCCACATATTAACACCTCTTTATGATTTCTAAAGTAAAAAGCTTATTAAATAAGTGGAGTTGTCGTCTTTGTCCAGCACAGTGATTGAGAGAGGGGGTTAAGCTGCCAGTCAGATTACATTAGAGGCCGTAACGAGGACACAACGGGTATTTTCCCGCGGGACACGAAGAGCTGTCTCCTGTGTGTTTTATTCATAATGAGTAATATTGCACAATGACCAAGAAAGACGGATGATTGAAATATAATAAAATGTCTCTGAGGATCATGTCCATCCCGAATAAGTGAAAGATTGTGTTTTTTTGGTTAATTAAATGTGTGCTCTTCCATGAATGTTAATTGGATGTCAGTCACACTGGATGTGCTCATGAAGTGAACAGATGCTAACCAGCGGCCCACAGCGCTGCACATGTTCCTCCTTTAACACGTTTAGACTCAAAACCAAACATCATCCAGCAAATAGATGGATAATGAGACAATAGGTGTTTGCATCCATTCCCAGACACTTTGAACCTTTCTATGCGGTGCGTGGTCGAGGATCTCTTTATTTGGACCTTAAGGGCTATATATGAGGCCCTAAAGACACTGCTCCTGTATCAAATGCACACATTGATGCCACCAAATAACACAATACAAATAGAAAGTATTACAAACAGAACCGTCTTCTTAATAGTTACATTTAACTGGAATTAATTTACATTCATTGTTAATATATACACAAATATTCAACCTTCAAATTACCATTTTAAATCAACATTGCTCTGCACACTTACCAAAGAACCGTTAAAGCAACTACATGATCAGTGACTTTATCCTTTCCTTGAAAGCCGTGCTTTGTGTTGGTCGGGCGTATCAGAACATCTTAAAATGTGTGTGTGGAAATCTCAGTTCATTTGTAGGGCTGAGAGATTATGTACAATCTCTCCTCATATAAATGTAAAAAATGCTCCAAACTTACTGAAACTCTCTCTAAAACATGTCCAACTAAAGCCACCAGACTGTGTTATAGTGTTGCTCTGTTGGAGGAGCCTGTGACCTCAGATTTTCATCGTCATAACTACACTGTAGCTATGTACGTATGACCAATAAAAGCCTTGAACATAGCACCATGCCTACACACGGTAACATCACGTCCTGACCTGTAGAGAGACAGTAAAGTGGAGCCAGGATTCAGTTAACCCGCCTAACAAAGGACAAAGGTTCCACATGTAAAGAGTACATAAACAATAAATGTTTTTATACAACATTTACATTTTTCCAGAATTTTTTATATGGTGTGTTATTTGTGATATTGTCTTTTCTACTGTAGAAATGTTCATATATCTCTAATTGTACCATTGGGGTGTACCACATCTGTAGAGTCTTGTGGTGTAGACGCTCTGCTATGAGGAGCTACGAAAAGAACCAGAACATATGAACCGGTCGGACTGCAGAGTAAAGCTCATGAGGAAACATTATAATAAGTCTCACTGCTAGAAGACAAAGGTCCACTGTGCTGACATTTAGAAAAACAAGTCAACCTGCCGTTGGGCTGGTTAGCTAAAAGCCTATGTTCACTGGCTAGCTTACGTTAGCTAAATCGCTAACGTAAGCTAGCCAGTGAACATTTGGTAGGGAACATTAGCTAAATCGCTAACGTAAGCTAGCCAGTGAACATTTGGTAGGGAACATTAGCTAAATCGCTAACGTAAGCTATTTAGCTAACGTTCACTAGTAAAAATTCCCTAGCTCAGGGGTTCCCAAACTTTTCAGCCCGCGACCCCCAAAATCACTGTGCCAGAGACTGGTGACCCCCCGCCACGTGAATTGTCAACGGGGGGGTGGGGTTGGTTGTTAGTGGATTGTCATACAAATAACAGTGTTTCCATACATCGACATACAAACCCCACAGATCCTCAACTCCGGTGTGTCTCACTCGTTAAGGCGAGACACGGCAGGCAAAAAACAGTTTTTCATGCACTGGTCAATTTTGATATGTTGTGCTATTTTGATTCCATAACATGTTTTCTTTCAGGTTTTGGAAGGAAAACGTACAAAATACACATTTAGGTGTTTATGTTAATATAGCTTGTCTCTTTGCGTCTGTAGATTTCTCCTAAATTCACCGTTTGCTTTCTAACTTAACATAAAGTACCGCGACCGCTGTTTGCACCATGTAATCACAGGTATCGTTGGAAAGCTCCGTCTCTCCTGCTCAATCTCATCGGATCCAAATATGGTCATTTCCTTTGTATCAGCAAGCAATCCTGAAAGTACAAAGGGGTCTTAAACCAAGAAACTAAATCTCATTGGCTGGTGTCAATTTCTGACAACGTGATTCGTTCAGATGCGTCACGTGGTGTGCTAAAACACTTCCTGGTTAGCTTTCCGCTTGAAATTTAAATCTCAAAATGGCAAAAGTGAAAAAAACGTTCAGAGAGAAGACGACAACAATTGTCACTTGCACGAAGCGTAGACAAAAAACAAATGACCCTGACCATGAAATACCTTCACGGAGTGCGTCGAGGCGCAAGCTGTCATCCAGAGAACAGCAGGGTTTAGCTCGCGCCTCACTGCAATCTTTAAAGGTCGTTTTCTCAAAATGAGTTTTTTCTCCTACTCTGAGTCCGAAATGTCCACTTCAGTAGCACGTACATACACCAAACCTTCCAGTTATATTCCTATCAATATTATGAAGGCTTTTACAGAAGGGTTTGTTCATATATCATTCATAGCCTGAATTATATAACATTTTATACCTAAAAACATGGCGAAAATTGATATTTTAGGGCTGTTGACAGTATTTTCTGATTTATGGAGTGATAAAAAGAGATATCCAAAATCCCTTCTGTAGAAACTTTAGATTCTAATATGACTACAAAATGAAACAAGAATTTTGAACCTGGCTTTATCCAATGTTCAGATTTGTGTTTCTGAAATGTATTAAAATATGCACATATTTAATGAGATTATGGCTCATTTGCATATTTAAACATGCTATTTCATAAAACTTGTAGTACAAAAAACAATTATCTTAATGTGAGTAATTAACTGGAGACATTTCTAGCTGATATCTTTAACTTAAAAAAATTACCCTATTCACCTGTAGTGTCTCGCCTTAAAAAGGTTGGTGACCACTGTTTTATAGCATCCTCTGTTAGTGACTGCAGGAGGACATATGACTATAACATCTCATATTAGGAAGTGCAGCTGCATTAATTGTTTCTTTATCAAATTCACAAAAAACACATCACATTTCTTTGTCTGAGTTGATATCTCACTGACTCTTATCCTGTTAACCCCCGAGCCTGTTTTCCAGGTCTCAGGCTCGAAAATGACAGTCCCAGAACAAATGGCTATAACTTCACTTCTAAAAGGGGTAAATTAATAATCTTTTTTCTCAAAGCAATGATAAACCTGTGAGTTGGATGTAGAAGAGTCAGAATCAATATAGATTAAGATGGAAGTAAATTCAGATTTAACATATTAAAAAAAACGTAAATTATAGTGTCCGTCCAAAAACAAACCATTACTTATAGTGAAAACATCACATTGCATTTAGCTGAGGCTTTTATCCACAGCGACTTACAATAAGTGCATTCGACCAACAAGATACAAACTTGAAGAAAACAGAATCATAGAAGAACATCAGGTTTCATAGAGCCAAAACATTTCAAGTGCTACTCAACTGGCTTTAGATAAGCCAGTCCTTGTTAGTATATAAGTGCTTTGTTAGCAATTCTTTGTTAGTAATTCTATCGCTCGAAGTGGAGTCGAAAGAGATGAGTTTTCAGTCTGCGCGTTTTAAGCCACCCTTGAATGATGAGATAGCAGACTTAAAGCTTTAGGAATCCAAACTATAACATATAATAAGTACCCTGTATCAAGATTGATGCAAAACAAGTGACATGTGACCTTTTTAGAGAGATTTAGTTTGGTCATTTGGGTGTATTTGCCGTTTCTCTTTTGAACCGTTAGAGCCAATAGAATCGAAGGAGAAGTTCCTAAATCCACCTACACGTTCCATTGAGGAGTGAGAGTGATGCGCACGCAGTCGAAAGCTATGTTACAAACTAAAATCTGAAAACTGAAAAGTAAGTTTATTGCTGATGGATTATCAGAAATCATTTCAAAGTGACACAGACACATTGGATGAACCATTGGATGAACCTTCAGCAGCGTTTTTACCGTTTTAATGCCATGGAACACAACTTTTGATCAGAACAACAGCAAAGGTAAGACATTTCTCCCGTGTTGGCTACCTAAAGCTACGTCGTGTGTTGTCTGGGTTTGCTTCCTGTGTCGCGAGTTTTGATCGCTCAGTGATGATACTTCTATTTCTGGAATCTCAGCTTGCTAATCGATATCTTGTTTGTGCAGATCCGATAAGTAATAAGGGTATTTTACCGTGAGTTCTGTGCTAAGTGCGTTAGCATTTTTTCGCTCAGGGCTCATTTAGATGCTTCTTGTGAGACTTGTGTTTTGTTTCGGTAAAAATGGTTCATATCGTCAGGTAGCTGAGTTTCTTCCCGTTAAGTGGGTATGACACATTAATAGGTTTTTAAATGTTAAGAAGCCCTGAGACACAGTTTGTGAAAAAAAAGCCCGTAGCCCCCGCCGGCTTAACAGGGTTTAACGAGTATGTTGTGTTTTAACATTATAGTTAAAACATTAGCAGTCTTGAAGCAAAGAGATCCATGTAAAACGTCATAAGATAATTTAGAAACACGTGAACACTTCAGCTGAGCTCAGCTAGCCGTCAAAGAGAAGGTAAAGAAATCTACCTCTGAGGCTTTCTAAAACTCAAAATGTATTTCTTGATAATTTAATCCTCAGAAAAACCACCATTTCTAGTTTTTATACTTCAGTTTTTGTCTAGTTACTGATAATAATGTAGTCTTCATCTATCTTGCTTTAGTGTAGGAATATAAAAACCTGCACAGACGAGATGTTTCTGTTTCTGAGAACGTCGGAAAATAACGTAGGGGCCGAGCATGAGAGGAATGTGAGCAGCTATTTCCTGTCTGCTAAATATAGATCTGGCTCTGAACAAAAAACAAGGCTTTATCTGCGTTTACTGTGAAAACATCATATTTACTTTATTATCCCGAGTTCCACCAGAATCTCAAAATGTCTGCCTATTTGCAGATTAACTGGAAAGAACCGATCACATTTAAACCGGTTGGACAAACATTATCTGCTAAATAAACAGGGAGAGCATGTACAGGAAGTGGGTTGTTAACATTCAGACTCTTATTTTGAATGGGTTGCCCAGCATTCCTCTCAATTAACATTTAATATGAAGCTTCAGCACTGATTAAACATCACATCGATAAAAAAGGACATTTTACTTTAAAACCCTTTAACTGCCAGCGCCACCATTTGGTAGAGCACATTTTGTGTCTTGATATCTTGTTGAAAAAAAAAAAAAAGTTGAACTCCATCTGATTCATCCAGCTCTAACTTCTGGTTGACGTGTTATGCACAAAACAACCTCTAGATGTCACTGTGGTTCGAACAGAAAGCCCTTCAGTAGCTTCCACTGAGGAAGGTGGCATGCTAAAATCACTCTTTGTGGTCAGCTCTGGAAGGTAACCATATCCTTTTTGACATATGTCAGTGTCAGAGCACTGACTGAACATATTTAGATAACTTGATGCACAAAAAAAGTTTTAATAAGGATGTCATTATTTCTTTGAAAATATGCTCAACCAACCGGTCGAATTGGCTTTTTATGGTAAACTAGCAATATGACTTTTTCAGAGTTTCAGAGATGTTTTCCAATAAAATATGGTAAATAAATATCTAGATTCATGGTAATATTACTAAATCTAGGACTGCCTTATGAGTCTCAGAGTGAAAGAGTATAATTTATATAGCACCTTTCATGCATGGCATTCAGCCCAAAGTTGCACACAGATGAGCAACTTAGGCCAACACAGGATATAGACATTTGCTGTTAGGCCAGGTTTCCTGTTAGGCCAATTCAGCATCTACAGTGAGATGAGCAAGTCTTTTTTTTATTATGAAAAACCCTTAACATTACTTTTTTACATTTTGTTTTGTTTACAATTATAATTTATTATCTTTTATGAATATATCTGGTTGTATATATTGCTCATCTTCCATAAAAGAAACACATGTATTTCAGTTTGTGTTTTATTTGAGTTTGATGCGTACAAATACTGTACTGTATATGATGATTCTTGAAAATGCACTTTTACCATAAAAGGCGAGCTCGACCAGTTGGTAGAGGCTCATAAAAACAACACTGTGTGGTCAGTCAAAAAAATAAAAATTGTTTGTGGTTATTTGATAAAAAAATGCAAACAAATAATTTTTCCATAGCTTTTTTCTTGGTCTGGCAGTTAAAGGGTTAAGGGTCCCCTATTATACTGTTTTTCATCACTATATCACAGGTCTCAGATATATCCAGAGCCTGTCTCTGATTGGCTGAAACACCAAACAGATCATTGCAGCATTACCCATAATCCCCTCTGTTTCCAAAGTGCTGATTCTCTGTCTGTTACTTCAGATGAAAATAAGGAGCCCCTCCCCACGCCCCTCTGAGAGAGATTTGGTTAAAAAGAACTCAATGGTGCTCTAGGAGGAGATTCAGGTGATAAGGTGGTGGTGGGGGGGGTTACCTTGGTTGCTGATTGGCTAATGGTTACTAGGGATGTAACGATATACCGAATATCGCGGTAAATAAATGTCTCAATTTCGTCGTGAGACTGACAAAATCTACCGCGATATTCCATGGTTCATTCCTCACCTTCTTTTCCTCACGTGATCCATGACAAACTGGAGTTGAGACCAGGAGGCGGAGTCGCAGTCTTACACGCTTCTCTGCGCTCTCTCCTGGGCAGTCATCCATAGGAATCCCGAACCCAATAAAATACCCAATATTAACGGTGTGTGTGTCTGCCCAAGGACAATTCAAGATGAAGCCTAATAGAGGTGTCATACATGCTAACCTAATAAAAGTAAATGTAACAACTACTACAGTGCAACAAAACAGGAAGATTAAATGTGGACTCTTAAACATAAGATCTCTAGCATCTAAAGCAGGGCTAGCCAACACGGTGCCCGCGGGCACTTAGTTGCCCGCAGGGGCAACGTGAGTCGCCCGCCGGGCATGTTCTAAAAATAGCTCGCCAAGCAAATCCAAAATGTATAAAATACACAAACAAAAAAGGAAATGTAATTAAAAGAATCTACCGTATGCATAAACGAAACCCCAATCATAGCGAACTCTATCTACTTACTACAACTCTATATCTATCTAACACCCCTCCCCCCCACCCCAATGAATATTGACCAATCACGTTCTTGCTTGATTTGCAGGACCAGCGTTGCAGTCTGGAAGAAAAGCAATGTGGAGCGGCAGCTCCCCGCATCATAAGGAGTGTGACCTTTCCTTCTGGCAGATTCTACCCATCAGCCCCATTGAACAGCCTATCATGCCAGCCTATACAGCACATGAGGGGCAGAGCTTTACTGTGTGTGTGTTGCAACTTGCATATATATTTATTGCACTTGACGCACACACACGCATGGCGTAATTTCCACTGGGGACATGTCCCCCCCACTTTCGAAATCCCGTTTGTGTCCCCCCACTTTACAATATGTTTATTATTATTTTTTAACGCAAGCCGTCATCGCCACGGAGGAGCACACAGCCTCTGTGAGCGAGAGAGAAGGAGAGAGAGAGAAAGCGAGCGAGAGAGAGAGAGAGAGCTAGGGAGGGAGGGAGGGAGAGAGAGAGCTAGAGAGAGAGAAAGCGAGAGAGAGAGAGAGCTAGGGAGGGAGGGAGAGAGAGAGCGAGAGAGAGGGAGAGAGAGAGAAAGCGAGCGAGAGAGAGCTAGGGAGGGAGGGAGGGAGAGAGAGAGAGCGAGAGAGAGAGAGCTAGGGAGGGAGGGAGGGAGAGAGAGAGAGAGAGAGAGAGAGAGAGAGAGAGAGAGAGAGAGCTAGGGAGGGAGGGAGGAGCTAGAGAGAGAGAGAGAGACAGAGACAGAGAGAGAGAGAGAGAGAGAAGAGAGAGAGAGAGAGAGAGAGAGAGAGCTAGGGAGGGAGGGAGGGAGAGAGAGAGCTAGAGAGAGAGAGAGAGAGAGAGAGACAGAGAGAGAGAGAGAGCTAGGGAGGGAGGGAGGGAGAGAGAGAGCTAGAGAGAGAGAGAGAGAGAGAGAGAGAGACAGAGAGAGACAGAGACAGAGAGAGACAGAGAGAGAGAGAGAGAGACAGAGAGAGACAGAGACAGAGACAGAGAGAGAGAGAGACAGAGACGAGAGAGAGAGAGAGAGAGAGAGAGAGAGAGAGAGAGGAGAGAGAGAGAACACCTTTATCTATTTAATATAGATAAAGTAAGAAGTCATTCCAGTGTGTACTATAGGACAGTAAAAAGTTTCAAAGGGGAGTGATTAGTAAAATATGCATAAATAAAAAGAAAGAATGCTAACTAGGAAACATTAGATAATAATAAACAAGTTTAAATGATTTGTTATTGGTTGTGATCATATTCTAAAGATGTTTGGATCATTGAAAAGTATACAGCTCCCTTTCATCTGAGTGTTGAGAGCTGTATCCATCAATTCATGTTGTGCTCAAAGTGCTCCAGATTGATGCATTTCACTTGGAGCATGCCCCCGGACCCCTAGAGCAGTGGTTCCCAAACGGTGTGCCGCGGCACACTGGTGTGCCGTGAGGCAAGTCCGGGTGTGCCGTGGGATGTTGTGACAACCATACGTTATTATTGCAATATACAACTAATAACTAAAATAATTATTTTTTAATTTACTATATCAGTACTTGTATGCACGCATTTCATAATACGCAGTGTGCGAAAAAGCACGCGTCCCACCGTCCGGGACGTGTTATTTACAATATCGGACAAGTTGATCTTTAAATTGACTTGTCCGACGGACAAGTGACGTTTTTCGCCTTATTTATTGACAAATTATTGATAAATTCAGCTTACAAAAGGCAGAACTAATTCGTAAATTGTCCGTGTCCGCCATTGTTGTGGTTTTGCTTGTCGATTCCTAAGGAAATGCATCTCGCGCTTTCTGTACTGTTAGACGGGGCGGGACGGGACGGGACGGGGACGGGACGGGACGGGACGGGACGGGACGGGACGGGACGGGACGGGACGGGACGGGACGGGACGCGTAGCACATTGGCAGGCTTGGGAAGCAAAACTCGGTTCCGAGTAAGAACAAATAAGTTAATAACAATTGTCCGGTACCGGGATTAATAAGAGTTGTGAGGACAGGAGGCGGAGGCCGAGCCCCGCGGACCGCAGCTCTCTCTCCCTATGCTCCGTATCGTGTTGCCGTATCAGCTGATCGCTGCACGGTGCAGCTCAGCGTCCCTCTCTCTCTCTCTCTCTTTCTACACACAGCGGATTCGCTGCCCGTTAACAGCCTCATATTTGTCAAACTTTCTTATGTTCTTTCTCTAACATGTAATGAAGGTTATTACGCGTTTTAGCTCCTATATTGTTAATATTGACCGCGCCCATTTCCTTTATGAATTCAATCAGCCTCCCTGTCTGTGTCCTCGCGCTGCCTCACATCCCCAGACCCCCAGACTCGGAGGTGCAGGATGTCAGTATTGTTTATGAAGCAGGTTATAGAAAGTACATTATTGAAATTAAAATACTATTTATTTACTTTTCCAAACAGTGAGCAGCTGGGCAGCTGCAGCATGTGTATTGCAGGACATGTGTTGGACACAGACTGTGTGGTTGGACTCTGTCTCACAGGCAGGTTGCAGTGTAACATCAGAGGAGACTGGGCCAATTGTACATTCTCAAACTGCACCACTTAGAACTAACTAAACAATTATTTTTATATAATTGTATTCAATAACCGTAACAAAATTAAACAGTATGAAGTGATTTGTAAATAGGAATAAAGATTTGACTTAATGTTTTCATAAATATATTTTTCTCCCAGTTTGTCATGGGACTTATTTTTACCCTCTCAATGAACCAGAATCGAGAACCGAAAAGAACCGGAATCGAAAGCATAACCGGAATCGTTCAAATCCAAACGATACCCATCCCTATGTGTGATGCAGTAAAATCTTACCGTAAAAACCGTGGGAAAATGTAAAATACGATGCCGATCGATTTTCTGGACAAGTGAAAAATGTATTCGGACAAGTAAATTGCCAAACTCACTTGTCCATGGACAAGTCTCTAAAAACTTTTTCTTACACTGTACAGAGGCAAACTCTATACTGAAATATTTCGTTAATAAATATTTCATGAGTAATATAGTTGTCTTTGTCACATTTTATTTGGCATTAGTAAATAATTATGCACATTTAGAGATATTTTACATGATATGAGTGATAACACGTGTTATAAGGGCTATTTTGCACAATAGGTGTGCCTTGAGATTTTTACTTGTCCTTTGGTGTGCCTTGGGCACAAAAAGTTTGGGAACCACTGCCTAGAGGATGGAGGTCCCCCCTGGAGGAGGTGTGGGACCCCCCTAAAGGATATGAGGTCCCCCCTGGAGGAGGTGTGGACCCCCCTAAAGGATATGAGGTCCCCCTGGAGGAGGTGTGGACCCCCTAAAGGAGGTGAGGTCCCCCCTGGAGGAGGTGGGACCCCCTAAAGGAGGTGAGGTCCCCCCTGGAGGAGGTGTGGACCCCCTAAAGGAGGTGAGGTCCCCCCTGGAGGAGGTGTGGACCCCCCTAAAGGAGGTGAGGTCCCCCCTGGAGGAGGTGTGGACCCCCCTAAAGGATATGAGGTCCCCCCTGGAGGAGGTGTGGACCCCCCTAAAGGATATGAGGTCCCCCTGGAGGAGGTGTGGACCCCCCTAAAGGAGGTGAGGTCCCCCCTGGAGGAGGTGTGGACCCCCCTAAAGGAGGTGAGGTCCCCCCTGGAGGAGGTGTGGACCCCCCTAAAGGAGGTGAGGTCCCCCCTGGAGGAGGTGTGGACCCCCCTAAAGGAGGTGAGGTCCCCCCTGGAGGAGGTGTGGACCCCCCTAAAGGATATGAGGTCCCCCCTGGAGGAGGTGTGGACCCCCCTAAAGGATATGAGGTCCCCCCTGGAGGAGGTGTGGACCCCCCTAAAGGAGGTGAGGTCCCCCTGGAGGAGGTGTGGACCCCCTAAAGGAGGTGAGGTCCCCCCTGGAGGAGGTGTGGACCCCCCTAAAGGAGTGAGGTCCCCCCTGGAGGAGGTGTGGACCCCCCTAAAGGATATGAGGTCCCCCCTGGAGGAGGTGTGGACCCCCCTAAAGGAGGTGAGGTCCCCCCTGGAGGAGGTGTGGACCCCCCTAAAGGAGGTGAGGTCCCCCCTGGAGGAGGTGTGGACTCCCCTAAAGGAGGTGAGGTCCACACCCAAATAAAGCAGGTTAAAATAATTAAATTGCAAATATGTTATTTTAGTAATACTGAAAACGGGTCCCACAGACCCAAACAGCACACAAAGGTTAAAGGTCAGCATAGTGTAGCGACCCTGCATAGGGTGCGGGGTGTGTCACTCAAGCGTCCCCCGTCTCTTTGCCAATCACAGAACTGCACAGTAATGCTGTTCGGTGTGCGGTCCTGTGGTTGGGGGAGCAGAGGGGGGAGGGCTGGGGAAAGTCGTGATGTTGACCCTGCGTGTGTCTGTGAGTGGGAGAGTGGAGTACGATGTGAGATTAACCTGTAACCCATAACTTGAAGCCTGTTTCCGACTCCTATTGCCGAACGCTACAATATAATAATGTTAAAATGTGCTAAATATATACACTGCAAAAAACTAAAAATAGAGGAGTAAAAGTAGCCCCCGACTTGTTTTATTTTGTGAAAGTAGCCCTCACCCTAAAAAAGGTAGGTGACCCCTGATCTAAAGCAATATTGGTAAATGATTTGATATCAGATTATAATATTGATATATGCCGTCTCACTGAAACTTGGTTGAGACGTGAAGAATATGTCAGCATGAATGAAGCCTCTGTTGTAACTTGTTTTATTTAAAGTGCTTGTGACACCATCCCACCTATTGTTGTGCAATGCAATGTTGGGCTACTAGTCATCTCCAACCATCAGTTTAAAAATGAATTTGCGATACCGTATTGATAAATATCAATAATTTCGAATATCGCGGGAAAAGTCCTTCACTCAGTTTCCTTTTTCGGGACGAAGGCGGAAGTGCGTCACAAAGGGCCATATTTATTCTGCTCCCATTGAGCCAGACAGGGACAGAAGGGATTTGTCACGCGTAGAGATGGTTCGACGATGCGTTGTGTCTGGCTGTTCCAATACAGCAAATGAGGAACTTAACATCAGCATACATAGCTTTCCAACGGATGTCAAGCGTCAGCGCACATGGGAGAAAAACGTGCAGAACACAAGGGCTGGCTGGTCTGTGATGAACCCCACATCGACCTACATATGCAGCGCCCACTTTCTGGCCGAGAATTTCGAGGAAAGGCCTTTGTTGATGGCTGAAACTGGGATTGATTTTTCGCGAAGACGGATTCTGAAGCCATCAGCAGTGCCTACTCTCTTTCCCACGCCTTCCCAAATCCGTAAAGCAATAGCTATGGAGAGAAATACAAACTACAGACAGTGCGTGACATCTGACCATGGATCTATCCTCCATCAACTACTCAACCCAGAGCGCCGACAGGGAGAGATCATTGAGACAAATCGGGAACACAGGTAAAGTTTTACTGACATCATTCTCACATACAAATCAGCAAAGCTTCTGTGTGTGAAACAGTATCTGCTTTAGTATGAAACGTACCTTCAGCTCATGAAATCAGAAGGAAGTAGACAATGAAAATAAATAAAATAGTTTACAAACCATTCCACATTGTCCAAGCGTTGTAGATCGAGAGGTATCTCGCGATCGTCGGGGGGGTTGTCGTCTCCACTGTCCGACTCGGAGTTAATTTCATCCGATTCAGAGGCATATGGTTTGAATCTGTAGGGCATATGGTCAATATCGTCTACGAGGCTATCACTATCAGATGCTTCATCCTCATATGAGCTCTCAGACACATTCAAAATGAAACTACAATCGCTGTCGGAGCTTGCTGCTGTGTGCGCCATCGTTTGTTTGCATACAGATAGTGGACTCCGGAAGCGTTCGTCTTCCCTCTGTGACGCGGCACACCTTTTCGCGGGAGTTTAAGAATCCCAGAGCAGACCCAGAGAAGATCCAGAATATGGTCACATTGAAGGGCAGATTAACGGTTATCAAAGTACACATTTTCAAAAATCACTTCAGTAACGGTTTCAAGGGGACATTATTTACTGAAATGAATGGTTTGGATGATGGGGGAAAACCGTGTCACAGCACTTTAAGGCAGCAAAACATTTGTTTATTTGATTCTTGATAGAAGTTAAAAGGTACAATGTTTTACAGGAAATGCTTTTATTTTGAAGTGCAAGTATGTGTCCTCCTCTGACACCTTCCTGTTGTTATGAAAATTGAATACGAGCATGTCGAGTGCATTTTCTCTGTCTTCCACCGTTCTTGTTGGAAACTGTTTAATGAATATAAAGTAAAAGTTCAGTTTGGATAAGATTTCGCTTGGTTCTTCATACGAAGCTTCTATTACACAACAGCCACTCCACCATATCAATACTCATATTGCTCGAGGCACAGGCCGAGGAGGTGGAGTTGCAGCCATCTTTGACTCAAATTTACTTATCAATACTAAACTAGGGTTAGATAAGATCCAATTTTCCTATTCCAATCCCCAAAAAACTATTTTCCATCTTCTCCACCCTCTTAGAACCCCCCAGAGCCCCTTCCCTGACCCACCTGACCCACCGTTCACCCACACACTGACCTCCTTTACTCACCGCTGGGTCACCTGACCCACCGCTCACCCACACACTGACCTCCTTTACTCACCGCTGGGTCACCTGACCCACCGTTCACCCACACACTGACCTCCTTTACTCACCGCTGGGTCACCTGACCCACCGTTCACCCACACACTGACCTCCTTTACTCACCGCTGGGTCACCTGACCCACCGTTCACCACACACTGACTCCTTTACTCACCGCTGGGTCACCTGACCCACCGTTCACCCACACACTGACCTCCTTTACTCACCGCTGGGTCACCTGACCCACCGTTCACCCACACACTGACCTCCTTTACTCACCGCTGGGTCACCTGACCCACCGTTCACCCACACACTGACCTCCTTTACTCACCGCTGGGTCACCTGACCCACCGTTCACCCACACACTGACCACCTTTACTCACCGCTGGGTCACCTGACCCACCGTTCACCCACACACTGACCTCCTTTTCCCCTCTCTCTCCAAGTGAGGTTCTTACCCTCATTACCTCTGCCCGTCCTACCACCTGTCCTCTGGACCCTGTCCCCTCAAACCTCCTTCAGACTATCGCTCCTGATATTCTACCGTTTCTCACCCATTTCATCAACACTTCTCTAACTTCTGGTCACTTTCCAAACAGTCTCAAGGAGGCAAGAGTAAACCCTCTCCTAAAGAAACCCACTCTCAACCCGTCTGATGTTATAAACTACAGGCCTGTCTCTCTCCTCCCGTTCCTGTCTAAAACACTTGAACGCGCTGTCTTTAAACAACTCTCCTGTTATCTCCATCAGAACAACCTTCTGGATCCGCACCAGTCTGGTTTCAAGGCAGGTCACTCCACAGAAACTGCCCTCCTGCTGTCTCTGAGGAACTGCACACGGCTAAAGCAGCCTCCCTCTCCTCTGTCATCATCCTTTTGGACCTGTCTGCTGCATTCGACACGGTGAATCATCAGATCCTCCTTCACACTCTCCAAGAACTTGGAGTTTCAGGCTCTGCACTTTCCCTCCTCACCTCATACCTCAAAGACCGCACCTACAGGGTAACTTGGAGAGGGTCCGAGTCCGACCCTTGTCAATTAACTACAGGGGTCCCTCAGGGCTCTGTTCTTGGTCCCCTCCTCTTCTCCTTGTACACAAACTCGCTCGGATCAGTCATTAGCCCGCATGGTTTTCATACCACTGCTACGCTGACGACACCCAATTAATTCTGTCCTTTCCCCGCTCAGAGACCCAGGTCGTCGCACGCATCTCTGCTTGTCTAGCTGACATCTCTCAGTGGATGTCTGCTCACCACCTCAAGCTCAACCTTGACACTGAACTGCTTTTCCTTCCGGGAAAAGATTGTCCCACTCTTGACTAACAATCAACATCGGCACCTCTGTTGTTTCCCCGACTCAGACTGCAAGGAATCTGGGTGTGACCCTAGATAACAACCTGTCCTTCACTGCAAACATCGCTGCTACAACCCGCTGCTGCAGATACACGCTGTACAACATCAGGAGGATACGTCCCCTCCTGACCCAGAAAGCGACGCAGGTTCTGGCCCAGGCTCTCGTCATCTCACGCCTAGACTACTGCAACTCCCTCCTGGCTGGTCTACCTGCATGTGCCATCCGACCTCTGCAGCTCATCCAGAATGCAGCGGCTCGTCTGGTCTTCAACCTTCCTAAATCCCACACCACTCCGCTCCTCCGCTCCTTCACTGGCTTCCAGTAACTGCTAGAATCCACTTCAAGACACTGGTACTTGCGTACCATGCTGTGAATGGATCTGGCCCTTCCTACATCCAGGACATGGTTAAACTGTACACCCCAGCACGTGCACTCCGCTCTGCATCGGCCAAACGGCTCGCTGCACCAGCACTGCGAGGGGGACCCAAGTTCCCATCAGCAAAAACACGTCGGTTTGCTATCCTGGCTCCAAAATGGTGGAATGAGCTCCCCATTGACAGGACAGCAGAAAGCTTACACATCTTCCGGCGCAGACTGAAAACTCATCTCTTTCGACTCCACTTCGAGCGATAGAATTACTAACAAAGAATTGCTAACAAAGCACTTATATACTAACAAAGGACTGGCTTATCTAAAGCCAGTTGAGTAGCACTTGAAATGTTTTGGCTCTATGAAACCTGATGTTCTTATATGATTCTGTTTTCTTCAAGTTTGTATCTTGTTGGTCGAATGCACTTATTGTAAGTCGCTGGATAAAAGCGTCAGCTAAATGCAATGTAATGTAAACCAAAATTTAAATATACTCCTTTGAAAGCCTGTTTTTAGTCTTAAGCATCCGACCTGGAAAACTTTGCAGCCAATCTTATTTGTTACAGTGTACATTACTATATATTTCTAACAGCAGGAGTTGTTTCTGTTCAGGATCTCGGGCGGCGAGCTGTTTGAGCGGAACATCGATGAAGACTTTGAGCTGACGGAGAGAGAGGTGATTAAATACATGCTGCAGATCATCGACGGGGTGAACTTCATCCACAAGCAGGGCATCGTGCACCTGGACCTGAAGCCAGAGAACATCATGTGTGTGGGAAGACCGGGAGCAAAATCAAGCTCATCGACTTCGGCCTCGCCAGGCGACTAGGTCAGTTTAATATCCCTAACATCTGAAGAACTGTGATGGGATGCGGTGTTTCTATGTGGGTCCCTGAAGGCATCATCTCCCTGGAAATGTGTTGGTCCCTGAAGGCATCATCTCCTGCTCCAATGGGATTCCTCCATTTTGTTTGGGATTTTGTGTAGAAAAAAGTCAAATTCTGAAATTCTGAGAAAAAGGTCAAATAAATTATGACTTTCCTCAAAAATTCAGAATTTCTGAGAAAAGTCATAATTTTGAGAGAAAAAGGAAACTTCTGAAAAAATAACTCAAATTCTGTGAAAAGTCAACTGCTACTATGGGGCAGAAGGGAGCAATGTGGCCTGGGTTACCGCAGTGGATGCAGGTGATCAAGGGGGCGCCTCCGATGGCCATCACTAGTAGCTCGGTGTCGAGCACGGACCAGACCAAGCGACTGTTTGCCTGTGAAATGAAGAGAGCAGCTTTGCTGGAGAAACTTTTATGGTATTGAAAGAATACGTCTTTTGCATAATTCTGGCTTAGGTCCCCAATTAGCGCCAGGTAGCTGTCGAGCTCTTGTCTCCTCTCGGGATAAACGGAGCAGATCACATCCCTATAAACTCCAAAAGCTACAAGAAACTGCCCGATGTTAAGGTCTCTGTTAAGGTGGGGATCTGATGCCTTAAAGACTGCTGTTATTCCTCCCCCGGTGGCAATATTTTACTCGCACTCGGGAGAGGGAAGAAAAAGGCTGACCAAGTTAATGTCTTTACCTTGTAATATTTTTGCCCTCAGCCGGGTTGAAATATTAGCTGCCTTTGGCATGTAAGGCCTACCTAGGGGTGGGGCTAGATTGGCTGAGGCCAGGGAATGAGCGATGGCCCCGTCTTGCGGAAGTGAAATGGGCTGGAAGTGCGAGGGCCCTGGGAGCATCATGGAAGATTGAGCTGCAGTGATGGTAGATGAGGCGGAAGTGGATGCACTCTCCAGAGATTGCAATCGTGCATCGATGTTGTGCAGGGAGTTGGCCAGGGATTGTAGCGATGTGATGACGCTGGTGTCTGGTGGCTGCTGCTCTGCGGAGCTCCCTGGGGTGGGAGGGTTGGCGAGAAGTGAGGTTTTCTTCTTTGCTGGAGGGGCCTCTGCGTAGGCTGATTTGCAAGATCTTTTGCCCCCGCGACTGGGCTCGGCGAGGGGGCCTGCTGGATCGGCTGACTCCTGGCTGGGAAGACGGCTTGTAGCGAGTGCTGCCAGTTCTCGGAGCTGGGGAAGGGGAAGGCCTGGAGCGGGGGAGATGCTCTGCTCTTCGAGTTGAGACAGGAGAAAGCCTGTCTCTGCTGAGGGGGAGCCGGTTCGGGAGGATACCCGGGCGCTGGTGCGCCGGCCGCTTGAGGATGTGGAAGCAATCTCACAGATGGTGCTGGGATCGGCATCCTCCTGGAAGGGATTTTGGTCCGAATCGGACATGGTTTTTTGTTTATCGTGTCTACTGACGCAGCGAGTAAACGACTGTGTTTGCATCAGTTCTCCTGAACGATTCTGCTGCAGGGGAGAGAAAGAGCAGATTTAAGTGTTTGCCGGGTGTGCTGTGATTGGCTGTGGGGATAAGACGCAGCCGATTGGTTTAGCTGGAGTAAGTTGCGCCTTTGCTTATTGAGAGGAGCTACAGGTTTTTTTTTACAAAACTGTGTCTCAGGGCTTCTTAACATTTAAAAACCTATTAATGTGTCATACCCACTTAACGGGAAGAAACTCAGCTACCTGACGATATGAACCATTTTTACCGAAACAAAACACAAGTCTCACAAGAAGCATCTAAATGAGCCCTGAGCGAAAAAATGCTAACGCACTTAGCACAGAACTCACGGTAAAATACCCTTATTACTTATCGGATCTGCACAAACAAGATATCGATTAGCAAGCTGAGATTCCAGAAATAGAAGTATCATCACTGAGCGATCAAAACTCGCGACACAGGAAGCAAACCCAGACAACACACGACGTAGCTTTAGGTAGCCAACACGGGAGAAATGTCTTACCTTTGCTGTTGTTCTGATCAAAAGTTGTGTTCCATGGCATTAAAACGGTAAAAACGCTGCTGAAGGTTCATCCAATGGTTCATCCAATGTGTCTGTGTCACTTTGAAATGATTTCTGATAATCCATCAGCAATAAACGTACTTTTCAGTTTTCAGATTTTAGTTTGTAACATAGCTTTCGACTGCGTGCGCATCACTCTCACTCCTCAATGGAACGTGTAGGTGGATTTAGGAACTTCTCCTTCGATTCTATTGGCTCTAACGGTTCAAAAGAAAACGGCAAATACACCCAAATGACCAAACTAAATCTCTCTAAAAAGGTCACATGTCACTTGTTTTGCATCAATCTTGATACAGGGTACTTATTATATGTTATAGTTTGGATTCCTAAAGCTTTAAGTCTGCTATCTCATCATTCAAGGGTGGCTTAAAACGCGCAGACTGAAAACTCATCTCTTTCGACTCCACTTCGAGCGATAGAATTACTAACAAAGAATTGCTAACAAAGCACTTATATACTAACAAGGACTGGCTTATCTAAAGCCAGTTGAGTAGCACTTGAAATGTTTTGGCTCTATGAAACCTGATGTTCTTCTATGATTCTGTTTTCTTCAAGTTTGTATCTTGTTGGTCGAATGCACTTATTGTAAGTCGCTGTGGATAAAAGCCTCAGCTAAATGCAATGTGATGTTTTCACTATAAGTAATGGTTTGTTTTTGGACGGACACTATAATTTACGTTTTTTTTAATATGTTAAATCTGAATTTACTTCCATCTTAATCTATATTGATTCTGACTCTTCTACATCCAACTCACAGGTTTATCATTGCTTTGAGAAAAAAGATTATTAATTTACCCCTTTTAGAAGTGAAGTTATAGCCATTTGTTCTGGGACTGTCATTTTCGAGCCTGAGACCTGGAAAACAGGCTCGGGGGTTAACAGGATAAGAGTCAGTGAGATATCAACTCAGACAAAGAAATGTGATGTGTTTTTTGTGAATTTGATAAAGAAACAATTAATGCAGCTGCACTTCCTAATATGAGATGTTATAGTCATATGTCCTCCTGCAGTCACTAACAGAGGATGCTATAAAACAGTGGTCACCAACCTTTTTAAGGCGAGACACTACAGGTGAATAGGGTAATTTTTTTAAGTTAAAGATATCAGCTAGAAATGTCTCCAGTTAATTACTCACATTAAGATAATTGTTTTTTGTACTACAAGTTTTATGAAATAGCATGTTTAAATATGCAAATGAGCCATAATCTCATTAAATATGTGCATATTTTAATACATTTCAGAAACACAAATCTGAACATTGGATAAAGCCAGGTTCAAAATTCTTGTTTCATTTTGTAGTCATATTAGAATCTAAAGTTTCTACAGAAGGGATTTTGGATATCTCTTTTTATCACTCCATAAATCAGAAAATACTGTCAACAGCCCTAAAATATCAATTTTCGCCATGTTTTTAGGTATAAAATGTTATATAATTCAGGCTATGAATGATATATGAACAAACCCTTCTGTAAAAGCCTTCATAATATTGATAGGAATATAACTGGAAGGTTTGGTGTATGTACGTGCTACTGAAGTGGACATTTCGGACTCAGAGTAGGAGAAAAAACTCATTTTGAGAAAACGACCTTTAAAGATTGCAGTGAGGCGCGAGCTAAACCCTGCTGTTCTCTGGATGACAGCTTGCGCCTCGACGCACTCCGTGAAGGTATTTCATGGTCAGGGTCATTTGTTTTTTGTCTACGCTTCGTGCAAGTGACAATTGTTGTCGTCTTCTCTCTGAACGTTTTTTTCACTTTTGCCATTTTGAGATTTAAATTTCAAGCGGAAAGCTAACCAGGAAGTGTTTTAGCACACCACGTGACGCATCTGAACGAATCACGTTGTCAGAAATTGACACCAGCCAATGAGATTTAGTTTCTTGGTTTAAGACCCCTTTGTACTTTCAGGATTGCTTGCTGATACAAAGGAAATGACCATATTTGGATCCGATGAGATTGAGCAGGAGAGACGGAGCTTTCCAACGATACCTGTGATTACATGGTGCAAACAGCGGTCGCGGTACTTTATGTTAAGTTAGAAAGCAAACGGTGAATTTAGGAGAAATCTACAGACGCAAAGAGACAAGCTATATTAACATAAACACCTAAATGTGTATTTTGTACGTTTTCCTTCCAAAAGCCTGAAAGAAAACATGTTATGGAATCAAAATAGCACAACATATCAAAATTGACCAGTGCATGAAAAACGATGTTTTTGCCTGCCGTGTCTCGCCTTAACGAGTGAGACACACCGGAGTTGAGGATCTGTGGGGTTTGTATGTCGATGTATGGAAACACTGTTATTTGTATGACAATCCACTAACAACCAACCCCACCCCCCCGTTGACAATTCACGTGGCGGGGGGTCACCAGTCTCTGGCACAGTGATTTTGGGGGTCGCGGGCTGAAAAGTTTGGGAACCCCTGAGCTAGGGAATTTTTACTAGTGAACGTTAGCTAAATAGCTTACGTTAGCGATTTAGCTAATGTTCCCTACCAAATGTTCACTGGCTAGCTTACGTTAGCGATTTAGCTAATGTTCCCTACCAAATGTTCACTGGCTAGCTTACGTTAGCGATTTAGCTAACGTAAGCTAGCCAGTGAACATAGGCTTTTAGCTAACCAGCCCAACGGCAGGTTGACTTGTTTTTCTAAATGTCAGCACAGTGGACCTTTGTCTTCTAGCAGTGAGACTTATTATAATGTTTCCTCATGAGCTTTACTCTGCAGTCCGACCGGTTCATATGTTCTGGTTCTTTTCGTAGCTCCTCATAGCAGAGCGTCTACACCACAAGACTCTACAATTAGAGATATATGAACATTTCTACAGTAGAAAAGACAATATCACAAATAACACACCATGTAAAAAATTCTGGAAAAATGTAAATGTTGTATAAAAGACATTTATTGTTTATGTACTCTTTACATGTGGAACCTTTGTCCTTTGTTAGGCGGGTTAACTGAATCCTGGCTCCACTTTACTGTCTCTCTACAGGTCAGGACGTGATGTTACCGTGTGTAGGCATGGTGCTATGTTCAAGGCTTTTATTGGTCATACGTACATAGCTACAGTGTAGTTATGACGATGAAAATCTGAGGTCACAGGCTCCTCCAACAGAGCATCACTATAACACAGTCTGGTGGCTTTAGTTGGACATGTTTTAGAGAGAGTTTCAGTAAGTTTGGAGCATTTTTTACATTTATATGAGGAGAGATAGTACATAATCTCTCAGCCCTACAAATGAACTGAGATTTCCACACACACATTTTAAGATGTTCTGATACGCCCGACCAACACAAAGCACGGCTTTCAAGGAAAGGATAAAGTCACTGATCATGTAGTTGCTTTAACGGTTCTTTGGTAAGTGTGCAGAGCAATGTTGATTTAAAATGGTAATTTGAAGGTTGAATATTTGTGTATATATTAACAATGAATGTAAATTAATTCCAGTTAAATGTAACTATTAAGAAGACGGTTCTGTTTGTAATACTTTCTATTTGTATTGTGTTATTTGGTGGCATCAATGTGTGCATTTGATACAGGAGCAGTGTCTTTAGGGCCTCATATATAGCCCTTAAGGTCCAAATAAAGAGATCCTCGACCACGCACCGCATAGAAAGGTTCAAAGTGTCTGGGAATGGATGCAAAACACCTATTGTCTCATTATCCATCTATTTGCTGGATGATGTTTGGTTTTGAGTCTAAACGTGTTAAAGGAGGAACATGTGCAGCGCTGTGGGCCGCTGGTTAGCATCTGTTCACTTCATGAGCACATCCAGTGTGACTGACATCCAATTAACATTCATGGAAGAGCACACATTTAATTAACCAAAAAAACACAATCTTTCACTTATTCGGGATGGACATGATCCTCAGAGACATTTTATTATATTTCAATCATCCGTCTTTCTTGGTCATTGTGCAATATTACTCATTATGAATAAAACACACCAGGAGACAGCTCTTCGTGTCCCGCGGGAAAATACCCGTTGTGTCCTCGTTACGGCCTCTAATGTAATCTGACTGGCAGCTTAACCCCCTCTCTCAATCACTGTGCTGGACAAAGACGACAACTCCACTTATTTAATAAGCTTTTTACTTTAGAAATCATAAAGAGGTGTTAATATGTGGAGATTATCCTGCTGAACTAAACGTATAAGAATCATAAACATTTGTTTAAAGAGCAACTTGCAGGTTAGAGACACCAGTGAATAAATGTGTAGGAAAATGATGTATACACTAGATTCATAAAAATATACAGAAATATACACTTCAGTGACATCTGGCGTCGTTTTTGTAAGACATTTTTACTTCCGCATAAAAAAAGAACACCCGCATGTGACGTCACACGGGGGAGAGCGGCCGGTCTAATGTGTGACATCACACGGGGGGGGAGCGGCCGGTCTAACGTGTGACGTCACACGGGGGGAGAGCGGCCGGTCTAACGTGTGACGTCACACGGGGGGAGAGCGGCCGGTCTAACGTGTGACGTCACACGGGGGAGAGCGGCCGCTCTAACGTGTGACGTATATCGTATCCTATAACCACCTCAAACCAAACCACGAGGGCGGGTTTGTGTTCAAATAAGCATACGATGTAGTTATGGCTGGTATGTAAAGTAACCTGTATAACCTGTTTCAATAACTATAACCTTGGCCCGACATATCTTAGGCGCCAATAGTCTGTGTAAAATGTATGCTTATGAAACTGCTTATGAAACTAGGGCAATATTCTTATTGTTGCATTATTTGCTTGCTGTGCTCATTGTGTGTGCCGTGACTTGGGAATGGATGGACCCAGTCGCCCCCCCCGGGTTTTGATGGGGTGGACAGGAGCGTGGGGGGGGTTGCATGGGAAAGTGTTTAACTTACAACATTGAAAGTTGCAAGGTCATGTGCAGAGACTGTGCAGAGACTTAGAGAATACAAAGAGGTAGTCAGAACAGCACATCGCACCGGCTTTTTGCAAAGATAAAGATTGTTATGTTCACCGAATGTTGACCCCTAGGAAGAGGGAGTACCGCCAGGTGCGAAGATAAAGATTGTTATGTTCACCCCATGTTGACCCCATGAATTGTTCACCCCATGGCTGCCATGAAGACGGCCTGGGACTTATCAGCGGGTGCAGTAGATCCAAATCTCCCGCGCTCTGTCCAGGAGTGGAAGACGGTCTCCAGGGCAGCAATGGCTGACTCACTCTGATTCGCTGCCTAGGGCTCGCCCAGGAGTGAATCCACCAGTAAATAACACCTAGGGAGGAGCAACCGACACAACTCCTCCCCGTTTGTGTGTATAAAATACTGTAACATTCTTACACTCGGGGCCCCTGTTCTGTCTGACTGTCTGATACGTATATCGCACGGTAGTAGAACCAGGGCCCGAAGTACTTCGTTATATTGTACTGTTGCTTTTACCATTAAATCAGTTTATTGTTAACCTCATATCTCGGTGTCTGAGTCCTTCCTCTTATAGCAGACCACTCATCAAAGAACGGCGCGGAGCAGGCTCGAACCTTCAACCACTCCAAAGGGTGGTGCTCCAACAGTTGCATGGGAAAGTGTTTAACTTACAACATTGAAAGTAGCAAGGTCATGTGCAGAGACTTAGAGAATACAAAGAGGTAGTCAGAACAGCACATCTCACCGGCTTTTTGCAAAGATAAAGATTGTTATGTTCACCCCATGTTGACCCCTAGGAAAAGGGAGTACTGCCAGGTGCGAAGATAAAGATTGGTATGTTCACCCCATGTTGACCCCATGAATTGTTTACCCCATGGCTGCCATGAAGACGGCCTGGGACTTATCAGCGGGCGCAGTAGATCCAAACCTCCCACGCTCTGTACGGGAGTGGAAGACGGTCTCCAGGGCAGCAATGGCTGACTCACTCTGATTCGCTGCCTAGGGCTCGCCCAGGAGTGAATCCACCAGTAGATAACACCTAGGGAGGAGCAACCGACACAACTCCTCCCACACAACTCCTCCCCGTTTGTGTGTATAAATATTGTAACTTCCTTATACTCGGGGCCCCTGTTCTGTCTGACTGTCTGATACGTATATCGCACGGTAGTAGAACCAGGGCCCGAAGTACTTCGTTATATTGTACTGTTGCTTTTACCATTAAATCAGCTTATTGTTAACCTCATATCTCGGTGTCTGAGTCCTTCCTCTTATAGCAGACCACTCATCAACGTACGGCGCGGAGCAGGCTCGAACCTTCAACCACTCCAAAGGGTGGTCCTCCAACAATACACACACGCACATACACCCACATTCACCTATTTTCTGCATTAGCATTCCTTAGTCACCTGGTAGTCACGCCCTGTTTCTCTCTCACACTCTGTTACACCCATCAGCTCCATTAGTATATAGGCCCACTTCACTCTCACCTCAGTGCCAGATCGTACTTCACAGCATGCCAGTGTTTCCCGCATTACCTTCCAGATTGCTCTCCCGGCTTCGACCTTGTCTGCCCCCGACCAGCCTGCCTCGCCTGCTTCCTGACCCTGCCTGTACCTGCGTCTCCCGTCTTGCTTACTCCTGGAACCCTCGCCTGTCCCCGACCAGCCCTTTGCCTACTGTCTGCCGGTCTGTCCCCGACCAGCCCTTTGCCTACTGTCTGCCGGTCTGTCCCCGACCAGCCCTTTGCCTACTGTCTGCCGGTTTGTCCCCGACCAGCCCTTTGCCTACTGTCTGCCGGTTTGTTCCCGACCAGCCCTTTGCCTACTGTCTGCCGGTTTGTCCCCGACCAGCCCTTTGCCTACTGTCTGCCGGTATGTCCCCGACCAGCCCTTTGCCTACTGTCTGCCGGTATGTCCCCGACCAGCCCTTTGCCTACTGTCTGCCGGTTTGTCCCCGACCAGCCCTTTGCCTACTGTCTGCCGGTATGTCCCCGACCAGCCCTTTGCCTACTGTCTGCCGGTTTGTCCCCGACCAGCCCTTTGCCTACTGTCTGCCGGTCTGTCCCCGACCAGCCCTTTGCCTACTGTCTGCCGGTTTGTCCCCGACCAGCCCTTTGCCTACTGTCTGCCGGTATGTCCCCGACCAGCCCTTTGCCTACTGTCTGCCGGTTTGTTCCCGACCAGCCCTTTGCCTACTGTCTGCCGGTCTGTCCCCGACCAGCCCTTTGCCTACTGTCTGCCGGTTTGTCCCCGACCAGCCCTTTGCCTACTGTCTGCCGGTATGTCCCCGACCAGCCCTTTGCCTACTGTCTGCCGGTTTGTTCCCGACCAGCCCTTTGCCTACTGTCTGCCGGTTTGTTCCCGACCAGCCCTTTGCCTACTGTCCCGGTCTGTCCCCGACCAGCCCTTTGCCTACTGTCTGCCGGTCTGTCCCCGACCAGCCCTTTGCCTACTGTCTGCCGGTTTGTCCCGACCAGCCCTTTGCCTACTGTCTGCCGGTTTGTCCCGACCAGCCCTTTGCCTACTGTCTGCCGGTTTGTCCCGACCAGCCCTTTGCCTACTGTCTGCCGGTTTGTCCCGACCAGCCCTTTGCCTACTGTCTTCCGGTTTGTCCCGACCAGCCCTTTGCCTACTGTCTGCCGGTTTGTCCCCGACCAGCCCTTTGCCTACTGTCTGCCGGTTTGTTCCCGACCAGCCCTTTGCCTACTGTCTGCCGGTTTGTCCCCGACCAGCCCTTTGCCTACTGTCTGCCGGTTTGTTCCCGACCAGCCCTTTGCCTACTGTCTGCCGGTTTGTTCCCGACCAGCCCTTTGCCTACTGTCTGCCGGTCTGTCCCCGACCAGCCCTTTGCCTACTGTCTGCCGGTTTGTCCCCGACCAGCCCTTTGCCTACTATCTGCCGGTTTGTCCCGACCAGCCCTTTGCCTACTGTCTGCCGGTTTGTCCCCGACCAGCCCTTTGCCTACTGTCTGCCGGTTTGTCCCCGACCAGCCCTTTGCCTACTGTCTGCCGGTTTGTCCCGACCAGCCCTTTGCCTACTGTCTGCCGGTTTGTCCCGACCAGCCCTTTGCCTACTGTCTGCCGGTTTGTCCCCGACCAGCCCTTTGTTTATAATAAAGCTGGTTACCGACTATCCTTGGTTTCCCGTGTGTTGCATTTTGGTTCTCAGCTCGTTTGTGACAATAACCACCTCAAACCAAACCACGAGGGCGGGTTTGTGTTCAAATAAGCATATGATGTAGTTATGGCTGGTATGTATACCGTGTTGTAGTTCCATAATGAGGTAGTAACATCCATAATTTAAAACAATTTATTTTTTAATATTACGAAGCTGTGAGATCCCGTTATATCGTGGCTCAAATGACTTTGACTTCTGGTCCCACATTCACCACGTAATTCAGGTTAGAATATCCTTTATTGACAAAATGGTACCATGCATACCGATCTGATCTGAGACACATTATATAAACAGCAGACAACAAAAGACCTTTCATATGTGTTATAAATGAGATATAGATGTCCTTATTTCAGGTGTTTTGGAGGTCTAACTGCCGTTTGGCTTCTCTCCTGTTGGTTTGGCACTTATCCTTTTTGTGTCTATTGATGATCATTATATTTACAGCTTGGGCCGGTTCAGAATATGTGCCGCACTAACACTCACTAGAGCACCTAAAGTGGATTATTCTGCCCCTATGAACAGACCCAAACTGAGTATTTCCTTCAGTGTGTTTTGATAAAAAAAAGTATTTTAAAAATGACAAAATAAATAGCACCAAAGGAAAGCTTTGACGTTATTTTTTAACAGATTCACTCTTTAATTTCCTTTGATTATTGGTTTGTCTTGTTTGTGCAGGTTCAGCCTTCTGTGCATTGCGCCTCTGGGTGATTACAGCAGCACAATGTAAAGAAGCAAACCGGTCAGTGTGTTAATGAGGTCACCTGAGAGCAGCTCGTTAACAGCTCTCATTAAGGCCGGAGCTCGTTAGTCCACAGAGTCCAAGCTGCAGCTCATTAACCACAAACATCATTTCATCATCTGCAGCATGTTTTTACCGCCCTGACCTCTGCCCTGCAGGCTTCTCACTTTATGTGAGTGACATCTCAGTACTTTTGTATGTACATGTACTGTTTGAGAGCATGAGGGCCAATATGTAGTATGTTCAAATGCACTCTCAGTACTGGATGGTGCATCATACCGGTCAAACAGTTGAGAGGAAACGCCAGACACATCTCACTATCAACTATCAACAGCATCTCGGCTACGACACTGAAGCTACGCAACAAAGTGCGATTGTGGATCCTCTCGTGAACCTAGCCCCACACAAAGCTATACATGTGGGGAGGTTTCTATATTCAAATACTCAGTGTTTCTGTTAGCCGGTATTTGACTGTAAAAATGGTAGAATATAAATCTCTCCGGTCATGTTGTACAGTAAAAATAATTAGCTGTAAGTACAATTGAAAGTGTATCAAAAATACTTTTAATAGACAAGTCAGCACCTACGCACCAAGTTTATGTTGCACACATGTTTATGATTCTTATACGTTTAGTTCAGCAGGATAATCTCCACATATTAACACCTCTTTATGATTTCTAAAGTAAAAAGCTTATTAAATAAGTGGAGTTGTCGTCTTTGTCCAGCACAGTGATTGAGAGAGGGGGTTAAGCTGCCAGTCAGATTACATTAGAGGCCGTAACGAGGACACAACGGGTATTTTCCCGCGGGACACGAAGAGCTGTCTCCTGGTGTGTTTTATTCATAATGAGTAATATTGCACAATGACCAAGAAAGACGGATGATTGAAATATAATAAAATGTCTCTGAGGATCATGTCCATCCCGAATAAGTGAAAGATTGTGTTTTTTGGTTAATTAAATGTGTGCTCTTCCATGAATGTTAATTGGATGTCAGTCACACTGGATGTGCTCATGAAGTGAACAGATGCTAACCAGCGGCCCACAGCGCTGCACATGTTCCTCCTTTAACACGTTTAGACTCAAAACCAAACATCATCCAGCAAATAGATGGATAATGAGACAATAGGTGTTTTGCATCCATTCCCTGAACCTTTCTATGCGGTGCGTGGTCGAGGATCTCTTTATTTGGACCTTAAGGGCTATATATGAGGCCCTAAAGACACTGCTCCTGTATCAAATGCACACATTGATGCCACCAAATAACACAATACAAATAGAAAGTATTACAAACAGAACCGTCTTCTTAATAGTTACATTTAACTGGAATTAATTTACATTCATTGTTAATATATACACAAATATTCAACCTTCAAATTACCATTTTAAATCAACATTGCTCTGCACACTTACCAAAGAACAGTTAAAGCAACTACATGATTAGTGACTTTATCCTTTCCTTGAAAGCCGTGCTTTGTATTGGTCGGGCGTATCAGAACATCTTAAAATGTGTGTGTGGAAATCTCAGTTCATTTGTAGGGCTGAGAGATTATGGCCAAAAGTATGCTGTACATCTCAGGGTAAACAATGTGATCATAACCACACACACACACACACACAAACACACACACACACACACACACACACACACACACACACACCACACACACACACACACACACACACACACACACCACAACACACACACACACACACACACACAGCATGGTTTAAGAAACGGCTCCGTGTTACAGGACGGGTGGTTTGCAGACTCTTTGCACGGAGGAGCAAAAAATTGAAGTCAACCCATATCGACCCTAAATATAGTCTATGTTAAGAACGAGAAAGGTTTTAACATATATGTAGTTTTGTGTAAACATATGACAAATATGTGAGGGTGACGAAGTCAGAGCATCGTCCTATGAGCCGTGGCCCAATTTAACCCCTGTGTGTATCTGACACCTGAACATATTACTGACATAAACAAAGTACTGAATTAATCAAAGGGACGCTTCAAATATTTACTATTTTAAGATGTTTATGTCTATTTTACATTAACTTGACATTGCCTTCTCAGAACCTGCCATTCCAAACAACATGATATTTGTGATTGGCAGATGACCTTTAATGAATATATAATGAGCTCCATGGAGGAAGAGGATGGTGATAAAAGCAGCATCACAGCTTCATGTTCACTGAGATGCTGTCTCTGTCTGTACATGCTTCATCATATCTACATTAATGTTATATTAATGTTTCACCAGCTGGATTCAGGTCAGTTTCTCCTCATGTTCACTGAGATGCTGTCTCTGTCTGTACGTGCTTCATCATATCTACATTAATGTTATATTAATGTTTCACCAGCTGGATTCAGGTCAGTTTCTCCTCATGTTCACTGAGATGCTGTCTCTGTCTGTACGTGCTTCATCATATCTACATTAATGTTATATTAATGTTTCACCAGCTGGATTCAGGTCAGTTTCTCCTCATGTTCACTGAGATGCTGTCTCTGTCTGTACGTGCTTCATCATATCTACATTAATGTTATATTAATGTTTCACCAGCTGGATTCAGGTCAGTTTCTCCTCATGTTCACTGAGATGCTGTCTCTGTCTGTACGTGCTTCATCATATCTACATTAATGTTATATTAATGTTTCCAGCTGGATTCAGGTCAGTTTCTCCTCATGTTCACTGAGATGCTGTCTCTGTCTGTACGTGCTTCATCATATCTACATTAATGTTATATTAATGTTTACCAGCTGGATTCAGGTCAGTTTCTCCTCATGTTCACTGAGATGCTGTCTCTGTCTGTACATGCTTCATCATATCTACATTAATGTTATATTAATGTTTACCAGCTGGATTCAGGTCAGTTTCTCCTCATGTTCACTGAGATGCTGTCTCTGTCTGTACGTGCTTCATCATATCTACATTAATGTTATATTAATGTTTCACCAGCTGGTTTCAGGTCAGTTTCTCCTCATGTTCACTGAGATGCTGTCTCTGTCTGTACGTGCTTCATCATATCTACATTAATGTTATATTAATGTTTAACAGCTGGATTCAGGTCAGTTTCTCCTCATGTTTCGTGTCACATACAGTCCATGGTTCACTGTGGTCATCTTTCTGCTCAATGGTATATATTAATATTTTAACAGGTGGATTCAGGTCAGTTTCTCCTCATGTTTCGTGTTCATTGTGATGATTGTTCTGCTGGTTTATGACTCATTTCACATATATGTCATATATATAACCACTCTTTAAATCATTGTTATGTGCTCATGCTTTTGTTTTAACAGGTGTATTCAGGTCAGTTTCTCCTCATGTTCACTGAGATTATGTTTCTCTGTTTTCATGATTAATCATATTTTAACATTCTTTAAATGAATATTATAACTATTAATGTTGTGTGTAAATATTAACATAATTGTTTAAACAGGTGGATTCAGGTTAGTTTCTCCGCCTGCTTCATGTTCACGTGATAATCTTTCTGCCTTTTCCTGATTCATTATGAAACAAAATATGTACTTTATATTAATGCTGTATATATTAATGTTATATAAATTGAAGTTAATGTTTAACCAGCTGGATTCAGGTCAGTTTCTCCTCATGTTTCGTGTTCCTTGTGCTAATGTCAGTTTAATATCTCACTTATAAATGTTATTTTGAAGTCATATGTATAAATGTTTCTTACATTATTGTTATATATTCACGTTAATGTTTAACAGGTGGATTCAGGTCAGTTTCTCCTCATGTTTACTGAGATTATGTTTCTCTGTTTTCATGATTAATCATATATTAACATTCTTTAAATGAATGTTATAAATATTAATGTTGTGTGTATATCTTAACATAATTGTTTAAACAGGTGGATTCAGGTCTGTTTCTCCGCATGTTTCTCACGTTTCGTGTTCACATACATTCAATGGTTCACTGTGGTGATGCATAATGTTATATGTATTAATATTTTAACAGGTGGATTCAGGTCAGTTTCTCTTCATCTTTCGTGTTCCTTGTGATGATTGTTCTGCTGGTTTATGACTAATTTCACATATATTAATGTCGTGTTTCTCATCTTTCGTGTTCCTTGTGATGATGCTTTTGCCTGTTTCTGATTCATGATAGATATTTATCATTGACTTATACATTAATGTTAAAGCAGATATTTTAGTATCTGATTAACTGTAAATTCATATTCTATGAATACACGTTTTAAATATGAATGTTACATAAACGTGTGTTCTAAATATTCCACTGTATATGTCAATGTGATATAAACTAAAGTTATATCCTTTATTTAAATGTTTTTATAAATAATGTTAACAGGTTGGTTAGCTCTGTTGTTGTTACTGTTGTTGTTGACCTGAGGTCACAGCGTGTTGTTTGTTGGGGTCTCCTCATGACGTCAGCAGGGTTTAACGTGACCTCGTCCCTGACGCTGGTCGGTTTCTCCTCGCTGTCTGGCCACAGCTCGCTCTTATTCTTCGTGTTTTTGTTGCTGTACCTCTTCGTGTTGTTCAGTGACTCTCTGGTGATTTATATCATCTGTTCGCAGCGAGCTCTTCACCGGCCCATGTTTACCTTCGTGGCATCATTTCTGCTGAACTCTCTCACAGCCAGCACACTGATTTATCCTAAAATTATGTCAGATCTGTTGCTGTCCGGCGCCGGCTTGGTGCAGGTGTCCCGGACTTTGTGTCTGTGCCAGGGTTTCTTTGTTTCCTCTCTTGGTGGATCTAGCTTCATGCTATTGTCGGCCATGGCCTTTGACCGCTACCTGTCCATCTGCTACCCGATGCACTACGCTGTGCTGGTAACTCCTGCCAAGGTGGTGCTGATGCTGCTTCTCTGCTGGATGCTGCCCTCCATTCTAGTGGCAGCCTCAATGCTGCTGGCTAGCCGCTTACCACTCTGCAGGGTGCAGCTCAACAGGGTCTACTGCGACATCTACAGCCTTGTGAGCCTGAGCTGCGGTGGTGCTGAAGCGCAGCTGAGTGGAATATACATCTGCTGATCACAGCAGTTATCATATTCCTGCCCGCCACCTTCATGCTCTTCTCCTACGCTAGGATCCTCTTCATCTGTCTGTGGCGCTCACGTAGCTTCAGCAGCAAAGCTCTACAAACCTGTCTTCCTCACCTGTCGTCTTCTTTAACTATTCCATCAGCGTCTACTTAGATCTGATGCTTCGCCGCCTGCAGAGCAACAGAGAATCTGACACCACCCTCATCACCTCCATCCTGATGATGCTAGTACCCACTGTACTGAACCCTGTGGTGTACGGACTGAAGTTAAAGGAGGTGTTCACGCATGTGAAGAGGCTGCTGAGCTGCCGCAGAGACAGCTGATCCCAACACTGTTTGATTGCACCACACAAAGATCCATGCAGCCAGAAGCATTTGTTGCACATCAGGAGAAACAGTGCGGCCCATATTCAGTTGATCACCACAAACATAACTGAGAGCGGGAAAACATTTTCTAGGCCTCCTTCTCGACTCCACTTCACCATGGGCCATCCCCAAGAGGGTCCCGTCTCCGTCCTCCCTAGAGGGTCCTGTCAACTTCTATTTCTAATAAAATATGAACAGGTGACATAAAAGAAAAGTACCAAAATGTATGAACAAATACAAGTACTAGAAAATAAAAAGTATGAATACGTAAACAAAATAATAAGAATACCGTCAATACCGTTCTGGTGCATAATATGTTTAAGGTACTAGAAGATTGTTTACTATGTTATACGTATATTTGAGGTTTGCATTTCTAAGGAAAAGGTTCCCAGATTTCTTCAAACATATTTAGTCTGTTCCTCAAATATTTGTACAGACAGCGATATTCCCCATCAAGGGTATTCCAGTGTGTGAGGTGGTCTACTAGGGGCCGTGGTGGTTTTACAGTCTGACCGCTGCAGGAAGGAAGGAGCTGTGGTATCTCTCTGTGAAACACCGTGGTGCAGCAGCCTGTCACTGAAGGACCTGTGGTATCTCTCTGTGAAACACCGTGGTGCAACAGCCTGTCACTGAAGGAGCTGTGGTATCTCTCTGTGAAACACCGTGGTGCAGCAGCCTGTCACTGAAGGACCTGTGGTATCTCTCTGTGAAACACCGTGGTGCAGCAGCCTGTCACTGAAGGACCTGTGGTATCTCTCTGTGAAACACCGTGGTGCAACAGCCTGTCACTGAAGGAGCTGTGGTATCTCTCTGTGAAACACCGTGGTGCAGCAGCCTCACTGAAGGACTGTGGTATCTCTCTGTGAAACACCGTGGTGCAGCAGCCTGTCACTGAAGGAGCTGTGGTATCTCTCTGTGAAACACCGTGGTGCAGCAGCCTGTCACTGAAGGAGCTGTCGTATCTCTCTGTGAACACCGTGGTGCAGCAGCCTCACTGAAGGAGCTGTGGTATCTCTCTGTGAAACACCGTGGTGCAGCAGCCTCACTGAAGGAGCTGTGGTATCTCTCTGTGAAACACCGTGGTGCAGCAGCCTGTCACTGAAGGACTGTGGTATCTCTCGTGAAACACCGTGGTGCAGCAGCCTCACTGAAGGAGCTGTGGTATCTCTCCTGAAACACCGTGGTGCAGCAGCCTCACTGAAGGAGCTGTGGTATCTCTCTTGAAAACCGTGGTGCAGCAGCCTCACTGAAGGAGCTGTGGTATCTCTCCTTGAAACACCGTGGTGCAGCAGCCTCACTGAAGGAGCTGTGGTATCTCTCTGTGAAACACCGTGGTGCAGCAGCCTCACTGAAGGAGCTGTGGTATCTCTCTGTGAAACACCGTGGTGCAGCAGCCTCACTGAAGGAGCTGTGGTATCTCTGTGAAACACCGTGGTGCAGCAGCCTCACTGAAGGAGCTGTGGTATCTCTCTGTGAAACACCGTGGTGCAGCAGCCTCACTGAAGGAGCTGTGGTATCTCTGTGAAACACCGTGGTGCAGCAGCCTCACTGAAGGAGCTGTGGTATCTCTCTATTTGAAACACCGTGGTGCAGCAGCCTCACTGAAGGAGCTGCGGTATCTCTCTGTGAAACACCGTGGTGCAGCAGTCTCACTGAAGGAGCTGCGGTATCTCTCTGTGAAACACCGTGGTATCTCTCCGTGAAACACCGTGGTGCAGCAGCCTGTCACTGAAGGACCTGTGGTATCTTCTCTGTGCAGACAGGGTGTCCAGCAGGGAGCACAGCTCAGCCATGTGATAGTTCTTCTGGTTTAGCACTAGCAGCTTAGTAAATAGTGAGTTGTATTAGAGATCATTCACAGCTACACTGAGGTGATCGGATGGTTTTATAGCATCCTCTGTTAGTGACTGCAGGATGACATATGACTATAACATCTCATATTAGGAAGTGCAGCTGCATTAATTCTTTCTTTATCAAATTCAGAAACAAAGAACACATCATATTTATTTGTTTGAGTTTATATCTCATTGTAAGTAAAGTGCAAAGTCATCTTCATGGAGCTAATGTACTATCTCTCCTCATATAAATGTAAAAAATGCTCCAAACTTACTGAAACTCTCTCTAAAACATGTCCAACTAAAGCCACCAGACTCAGGGACAGTTTCATCCCACAGGCCATAAGACTGTTAAACACCTGACCTTTTGAAACAACATCCATAACATTAATCTGGCTGCAACTTAGAAATTATTTATCTAATATATCATATTCCAATCACTTGTATATAGACTCTTATTGCACTATTTCACTTTTTGTATTTACTTGCAATTTTTTTTCTGTTTATCTGTGTTATAGTGTTGCTCTGTTGGAGGAGCCTGTGACCTCAGATTTTCATCGTCATAACTACACTGTAGCTATGTACGTATGACTAATAAAAGCCTTGAACATAGCACCATGCCTACACACGGTAACATCACCTCCTGACCTGTAGAGAGACAGTAAAGTGGAGCCAGGATTCAGTTAACCCGCCTAACAAAGGACAAAGGTTCCACATGTAAAGAGTACATAAACAATAAATGTCTTTTATACAACATTTACATTTTTCCAGAATTTTTTATATGGTGGGTTATTTGTGATATTGTCTTTCTACTGTAGAAATGTTCATATATCTCTAATTGTACCATGTTTGGGGTGTACCACATCTGTAGAGTCTTGTGGTGTAGATGCTCTGCTATGAGGAGCTACGAAAAGAACCAGAACATATGAACCGGTCGGACTGCAGAGTAAAGCTCATGAGGAAACATTATAATAAGTCTCACTGCTAGAAGACAAAGGTCCACTGTGCTGACATTTAGAAAAACAAGTCAACCTGCCATTGGGCTGGTTAGCTAAAAGCCTATGTTCACTGGCTAGCTTACGTTAGCGATTTAGCTAATTTAGCTAACTTTACATAGCTAACGCTCACTAGCTAGCTTATGTTAGCTAAATCGCTAACATTCACTAGCTAGCTCGCTTTAGCTAAATCGCTAACGTAAGCTAGCAAGTGAACCTAAGCTATTTAGCTAACGTTCACCAGCTAGCTTATGTTAGCGATTTAGCTAATGTTCCCTATCAAACGTTCAATAGCTACCTTACTTTAGCTAAATCGCTAAAGTAATCTAGCTAGTGAACGTTAGCTATTTAGATAACGTTCACTAGTTAACATTCCCTAGCTAACGTTCACTAGCTAGCTTATGTTAGCCATCTAACTAATGTTCCCTATCAAATGTTCAATAGCTAGCTTACGTTAGCTTTCTAAAAACACGAACATTTTGGAGGACCGCCTCAGTCCAGCTGTATTCGCCTCTAGGAGCTGGTAAGCCATCCAATGTGAAGATGGAGCTAAACTGGTTGGATTCTGACAGCGAGAACAGAGCAAGGGGACATTTTCCATGATTAAGTTAAAGAATGGCTTTTATGTTATTTAGTCCACTAGAAATGTGTTTCACGTCTCCAGATAATCCATTAAAAATACTTTAACTTGTAATACTTGGGTTAACAGAACAGAAACTCCCATTAAAGATAGGATTCTAACATTATTCAAGTGTATACTGTATTTGTGCTCTGACACGTGACACAGTAAAGTTGGTGTATAATGAGCTCCACGGAGGAAGAAGGATGGTGATAAAAGCAGCATCACAGCTTCATGTTCACTGAGATGCTGTCTCTGTCTGTACATGCTTCATCATATCTACATTAATGTTATATTAATGTTTCACCAGCTGGATTCAGGTCAGTTTCTCCTCATGTTCACTGAGATGCTGTCTCTGTCTGTACATGCTTCATCATATCTACATTAATGTTATATTAATGTTTCACCAGCTGGATTCAGGTCAGTTTCTCCTCATGTTCACTGAGATGCTGTCTCTGTCTGTACATGCTTCATCATATCTACATTAATGTTATATTAATGTTTCACCAGCTGGATTCAGGTCAGTTTCTCCTCATGTTCACTGAGATGCTGTCTCTGCTGTACATGCTTCATCATATCTACATGAATGTTATATTAATGTTTCACCAGCTGGATTCAGGTCAGTTTCTCCTCATGTTCACTGAGATGCTGTCTCTGTCTGTACATGCTTCATCATATCTACATTAATGTTATATTAATGTTTCACCAGCTGGATTCAGGTCAGTTTCTCCTCATGTTCACTGAGATGCTGCCTCTGTCTGTACATGCTTCATCATATCTACATTAATGTTATATTAATGTTTCACCAGCTGGTTTCAGGTCAGTTTCTCCTCATGTTCACTGAGATGCTGTCTCTGTCTGTACATGCTTCATCATATCTACATTAATGTTATATTAATGTTTCACCAGCTGGATTCAGGTCAGTTTCTCCTCATAATCACTGAGATGCTGTCTCTGTCTGTACATGCTTCATCATATCTACATTAATGTTATATTAATGTTTACCAGCTGGTTTCAGGTCAGTTTCTCCTCATGTTTCGTGTCACTTACAGTCCATGGTCACTGTGGTCATCTTTCTGCTCAATGGTATATATTAATATTTTAACAGGTGGATTCAGGTCAGTTTCTCCTCATGTTTCGTGTTCATTGTGATGATTGTTCTGCTGGTTTATGACTCATTTCACATATATGTCATATATATAACCACTCTTTAAATCATTGTCATGTGCTCATGCTTTTGTTTTAACAGGTGTATTCAGGTCAGTTTCTCCTCATGTTCACTGAGATTATGTTTCTCTGTTTTCATGATTAATCATATTTTAACATTCTTTAAATGAATGTTATAACTATTAATGTTGTGTGTATATATTAACATAATTGTTTTAACAGGTGTATTCAGGTCAGTTTCTCCTCATGTTCACTGAGATTATGTTTCTCTGTTTTCATGATTAATCGTATTTTAACATTCTTTAAATGAATGTTATAACTATTAATGTTGTGTATATATTAACATAATTGTTTAAACAGGTGGATTCAGGTTAGTTTCTCCGCCTGCTTCATGTTCACGTGATAATCTTTCTGCATTTTCCTGATTCATTATGAAACAAAATATGTACTTTATATTAATGCTGTATATATTAATGTTATATAAATTGAAGTTAATGTTTAAACTGCTGGATTCAGGTCAGTTTCTCCTCATGTTTCGTGTTCCTTGTGCTAATGTTAGTTTAATATCTCACTTATAAATGTTACTTTGAAGTCATATGTATAAATGTTTCTTACATTATTGTTATATATTCACGTTAATGTTTAACCAGCTGGATTCAGGTCAGTTTCTCCTCATGTTTCGTGTTCCTTGTGCTAATGTTAGTTTAATATCTCACTTATAAATGTTATTTGAAGTCAGATGTATAAATGTTTCTTACATTATTGTTATATATTCACGTTAATGTTTAAACAGGTGTATTCAGGTCAGTTTCTCCTCATGTTTACTGAGATTATGTTTCTCTGTTTTCATGATTAATCATATATTAACATTCTTTAAATGAATGTTATAAATATTAATGTTGTGTGTATATCTTAACATAATTGTTTAAACAGGTGGATTCAGGTCTGTTTCTCCGCATGTTTCTCACGTTTCGTGTTCACATACATTCAATGGTTCACTGTGGTGATGCATAATGTTATATGTATTAATATTTTAACAGCTGGATTCAGGTCAGTTTTCTTCATCTTTCGTGTTCCTTGTGATGATTGTTCTGCTGGTTTATGACTAATTTCACATATATTAATGTCGTGTTTCTCATCTTTCGTGTTCCTTGTGATGATGCTTTTGCCTGTTTCTGATTCATGATAGATATTTATCATTGACTTATACATTAATGTTAAAGCAGATATTTTAGTATCTGATTAATTAACTGTAAATTCATATTCTATGAATACACGTTTTAAATATGAATGTTACATAAACGTGTGTTCTAAATATTCCAGTGTCCTTATTACTACTGTATATGTCAATGTGATATAAACTAAAGTTATATCCTTTATTTAAATGTTTTTATAAATAATGTTAACAGGTTGGTTAGCTCTGTTGTTGTTACTGTTGTTGTTGACCTGAGGTCACAGCGTGTTGTTTGTTGGGGTCTCCTCATGACGTCAGCAGGGTTTAACGTGACCTCGTCCCTGACGCTGGTCGGTTTCTCCTCGCTGTCTGGCCACAGCTCGCTCTTATTCTTCGTGTTTTTGTTGCTGTACCTCTTCGTGTTGTTCAGTGACTCTCTGGTGATTTATATCATCTGTTCGCAGCGAGCTCTTCACCGGCCCATGTTTGCCTTCGTGGCATCATTTCTGCTGAACTCTCTCACAGCCAGCACACTGATTTATCCTAAAATTATGTCAGATCTGTTGCTGTCCGGCGCCGGCTTGGTGCAGGTGTCCCGGACTTTGTGTCTGTGCCAGGGTTTCTTTGTTTCCACTCTTGGTGGAGCTAGCTTCATGCTATTGTCGGCCATGGCCTTTGACCGCTACCTGTCCATCTGCCACCCGATGCACTACGCTGTGCTGGTAACTCCTGCCAAGGTGGTGCTGATGCTGCTTCTCTGCTGGATGCTGCCCTCCATTCTAGTGGCAGCCTCAATCCTGCTGGCTAGCCGCTTACCGCTCTGCAGGGTGCAGCTCAACAGGGTCTACTGCGAATCTACAGCCTTGTGAGCCTGAGCTGCGGTGGTGCTGAAGCGCAGCTGAGTGGAAATACATTCTGCTGATCACAGCAGGTATCGTATTCCTGCCCGCCACCTTCATGCTCTTCTCCTACGCTAGGATCCTCTTCATCTGTCTGCGGCGCTCACGTAGCTTCAGCAGCAAAGCTCTACAAACCTGTCTTCCTCACCTGCTCGTCTTCTTTAACTATTCCATCAGCGTCTACTTAGATATGATGCTTCGCCGCCTGCAGAGCAACAGAGAATCTCACTCCACCCTCATCACCTCCATCCTGATGATGCTAGTACCCACTGTACTGAACCCTGTGGTGTACGGACTGAAGTTAAAGGAGGTGTTCACGCATGTGAAGAGGCTGCTGAGCTGCCGCAGAGACAGCTGATCCCAACACTGTTTGATTGCACCACACAAAGATCCATGCAGCCAGAAGCATTTGTTGCACATCAGGAGAAACAGTGCGGCCCATATTCAGTTGATCACCACAAACATAACTGAGAGCGGGAAACATTTTCTAGGCCTCCTTCTCGACTCCACTTCACCATGGGCCATCCCCAAGAGGGTCCCGTCTCCGTCCTCCCCTAGAGGGTCCTGTCAACTTCTATTTCTAATAAATATGAACAGGTGACATAAAAGAAAAGTACCAAAATGTATGAACAAATACAAGTACTAGAAAATAAAAAGTATGAATACGTAAACAAAATAATAAGAATACCGTCAATACCGTTCTGGTGCATAATGTTTAAGGTACTAGAAGATTGTTTACTTATGTCATAAGTATATTTGAGGTTTGCATTTCTAAGGAAAAGGTTCCCAGATTTCTTCAAACATATTTAGTCTGTTCCTCAAATATTTGTACAGACAGCGATATTCCCCATCAAGGGTATTCCAGTGTGTGAGGTGGTCTACTAGGGGCCGTGGTGGTTGTATAGTCTGACCGCTGCAGGAAGGAAGGAGCTGTGGTATCTCTCTGTGAAACACCGTGACACAGCAGCCTCACTGAAGGAGCTGTGGTATCTCTCTGTGAAACACCGTGGTGCAGCAGCCTGTCACTGAAGGAGCTGTGGTATCTCTCCGTGAAACACCGTGGCGCAGCAGCCTCACTGAAGGAGCTGTGGTATCTCTCTGTGAAACACCGTGGTGCAGCAGCCTGTCACTGAAGGAGCTGTGGTATATCTCTGTGAAACACCGTGGTGCAGCAGCCTGTCACTGAAGGACCTGTGGTATCTCTCTGTGAAACACCGTGGTGCAGCAGCCTCACTGAAGGAGCTGTGGGATCTCTCTTGAAAACCGTGGTGCAGCAGCCTCACTGAAGGAGCTGTGGTATCTCTCTGTGAAACACCGTGGTGCAGCAGCCTCACTGAAGGACCGCGGTATCTCTCTATTTGAAACACCGCGGTGTAGCAGCCTCACTGAAGGAGCTGCGGTATCTCTCTATGAAACACCGTGGTGCAGCAGCCTCACTGAAGGAGCTGGGTATCTCTCTGTGAAACACCGTGGTGCAGCAGCCTCACTGAAGGAGCTGTGGTATATCTCTGTGAAACACCGTGGTGCAGCAGCCTCACTGAAGGACTGTGGTATCTCTCCGTGAAACACCGTGGTGCAGCAGCCTCACTGAAGGAGCTGTGGTATCTCTCCGTGAAACACCGTGGTGCAGCAGCCTCACTGAAGGAGCTGTGGTATCTCTCCTTGAAACACCGTGGTGCAGCAGCCTCACTGAAGGACTGTGGTATCTCTCTTGAAACACCGTGGTGCAGCAGCCTCACTGAAGGACTGTGGTATCTCTCTTGAAACACCGTGGTGCAGCAGCCTCACTGAAGGACTGTGGTATCTCTCGTGAAACACCGTGGTGCAGCAGCCTCACTGAAGGAGCTGTGGTCTCTCCTTGAAAAACCGTGGTGCAGCAGCCTCACTGAAGGAGCTGTGGTATCTCTCCTTGAAACACCGTGGTGCAGCAGCCTCACTGAAGGACCTGTGGTATCTCTCTGTGAAACACCGTGGTGCAGGCCTCACTGAAGGAGCTGTGGTATCTCTCCTTGAAACACCGTGGTGAAGCAGCTGTGGTATCTCCTCTGTGAAACACCGTGGTGCAGCAACCTGTCACTGAAGGAGCTGTGAAACACCGTGGTGCAGCAGCCTCACTGAAGGAGCTGTGGTATCTCTGTGAAACACCGTGGTGCAGCAGCCTCACTGAAGGAGCTGTGGTATCTCTCCTTGAAACACCGTGGTGCAGCAGCCTCACTGAAGGAGCTGTGGTATCTCTCCGTGAAATACCGTGGTGCAGCAGCCTCACTGGAGGAGCTGCGGTATCTCTCTATTTGAAACACCGCGGTGCAGCAGCCTCACTGAAGGAGCTGCGGTATCTCTCTATTTGAAACACCGTGGTGCAGCAGCCTGTCACTGAAGGAGCTGCGGTATCTCTCTGTGAAACACCGTGGTGCAGCAGCCTGTCACTGAAGGAGCTGCGGTATCTCTCTGTGAAACACTGTGGTATCTCCGTGAAACACCGTGGCGCAGCAGCCTCACTGAAGGACCTGTGGTATCTTCTCTGTGCAGACAGGGTGTCCAGCAGGGAGCACAGCTCAGCCATGTGATAGTTCTTCTGGTTTAGCACTAGCAGCTTTGTAAATAGTAAGTTGTATGAGAGATCATTCACAGCTACACTGAGGTGATCGGATGGTTTTATAGCATCCTCTGTTAGTGACTGCAGGATGACATATGACTATAACATCTCATATTAGGAAGTGCAGCTGCATTAATTCTTTCTTTATCAAATTCAGATACAAAGAACACATCACATTTATTTGTTTGAGTTTATATCTCACTGTAACTAAAGTGCAAAGTCATCTTCATGGAGCTAATGTACTATCTCTCCTCATATAAATGTAAAAAATGCTCCAAACTTACTGAAACTCTCTCTAAAACATGTCCAACTAAAGCCACCAGACTCAGGGACAGTTTCATCCCACAGGCCATAAGACTGTTAAACACCTGAACTTTTGAAACAACATCCATAACATTAATCTGGCTGCAACTTAGAAATTATTTATCTAATATATCATATTCCAATCACTTGTATATAGACTCTTATTGCACTATTTCACTTTTTGTATTTACTTGCAATTTTTTCTGTTTATCTGTGTTATAGTGTTGCTCTGTTGGAGGAGCCTGTGACCTCAGATTTTCATCGTCATAACTACACTGTAGCTATGTACGTATGACCAATAAAAGCCTTGAACATAGCACCATGCCTACACACGGTAACATCACGTCCTGACCTGTAGAGAGACAGTAAAGTGGAGCCAGGATTCAGTTAACCCGCCTAACAAAGGACAAAGGTTCCACATGTAAAGAGTACATAAACAATAAATGTCTTTTATACAACATTTACATTTTTCCAGAATTTTTTATATTGTGTGTTATTTGTGATATTGTCTTTTCTACTGTAGAAATGTTCATATATCTCTAATTGTACCATGTTTGGGGTGTACCACATCTGTAGAGTCTTGTGGTGTAGACGCTCTGCTATGAGGAGCTACGAAAAGAACCAGAACATATGAACCGGTCGGACTGCAGAGTAAAGCTCATGAGGAAACATTATAATAAGTCTCACTGCTCGAAGACAAAGGTCCACTGTGCTGACATTTAGAAAAACAAGTTAACCTGCCATTGGGCTGGTTAGCTAAAAGCCTATGTTCACTGGCTAGCTTACGTTAGCGATTTAGCTAACTTTACCTAGCTAACGCTCACTAGCTAGCTTATGTTAGCTAAATCGCTAACATTCACTAGCTAGCTCGCTTTAGCTAAATCGCTAACGTAAGCTAGCAAGTGAACGTAAGCTATTTAGCTAACGTTCACCAGCTAGCTTATGTTAGCGATTTAGCTAATGTTCCCTATCAAACGTTCAATAGCTAGCTTACTTTAGCTAAATCGCTAAAGTAATCTAGCTAGTGAACGTTAGCTATTTAGATAACGTTCACTAGTTAACATTGTTGGATTTTGGAGCACCACCCTTCTGAGTGGCTGAAGGTTCAAACCCGCTCCGCGCCGTTCGTTTGATGAGTGGTCTGCTATGAAAGGAAGGGCTCAGACACAGAGATATGAGATTAACAATAAGCTGATTTAATGGTAGAAAACAACAGTACAATATAACGAAGTACTAATATAACGAAGTACTTCGGGCCTCCGCTCTTCCACCGTGCGCTGTACGTATCAGACAGTCAGACCGAACAGAGGCGCCCGCGGGTACAGAATTCACAATATTTATGCACACAAATGAAGAGGAGTTCTGTGGGAGGAGTTGTGTCGGTTGCTCCTCCCTAGGTGTTCATCCATTGGTGGACTCACTCCTGGGCGAATCAGAGTGAGTCAGCCATAACCGTGGGAAGTTTGGATCTCCTGCGCCGCCGATCAGTCCCAGGCCATCTTTTATGGCAGCCATAAAATAAACAATTCTGGGTTGAACGGGGGTGAGGTACCAATCTTATCTTCGTTTATCCTCAGCACCTGGCCGTACCACTCCGTATCCCAATCTTTCTCTCAGTACAATCTCTGCATAGACTCAATGGTGTCAGTTTTATTACCTTTCTCCTGCAAACCCCCCCCCCTGTCCGGCCCATTAAAAACCCGGGGGGGCGACTGGATCCACTACATTCCTAAGTCAACGCACACACAATTGAGCACAGCAAACAAAGGAAAATAATACCACCAGGAGAACATTTGGTCTAGTTTCATAAGCATACATTTTACACAGATTCCTTTAATCCCCCTTTTGATCTCACCTCAAGAGATCAATTCACACAAAGCATTCGAAACATAACCACTGTCATTCTTTTCTACTGCGTCTGTCCCACAATGAGCGGATACAAGGCACACAACAACAACCACATGTTACTAAAATGGCAATACAAGTAGCTATAGAAATCAAAAGAGACATTATTAAACCTTTCCATTGACCAAACATGTTTGTAAACCATTCCTCCAAGGGGTTGTGTATCCCTGATTGTTCATGCATAGTTATGGATAGTGTGCGAAGGCCTTCTAAAGCCTTTGTGACGGAACCGTCCGGAGCCGTATTGTTTGGAATGAAAGTACAACACATATCACCAAACATTGAACACACACCTCCTTTCTCAGCTAACAGCATGTCAAGGGCCATTCTATTCTGAACTGCCATAAGGGAAGTCGGCCCCAGCTGTTCAGCGAGTCCTTCTACAGCGTCCCTAGTGAGATTAGCTAAACGGAGCACATTGTAATGTACATAGTTGATCCTGTCTACATTATTCCATCACTACCTGCTTGGAAAGTGAAGGTTTGTTTAGGAGACATTTTGGTAACAACTACCTCATGTTTGGCCCGTTTTACCCTAGTTACGGACTCCTCTGGCGGGGGAATGGAGTCTGGGTGGTCAATGGAATCATTAAAACAAAAATAAAGGCAAGGGTGAACACACATTATTTCTGTTATTAATAATAGGAGATTTACTAGGACACAAGGAATTAACACCCAATCAAATAATAAGGCTATTCGCTAATGGGCCATATAACTAAGAATGGTGTTTAAGATACAAACAGTGTCCCAAGTAAACCACGATTCCCACTAGCAGAGTACACCAACAAACAATAAGGAAGTGTAATCCACAGTCTGTCATTATTGTGTTGTGTTGCAACAGACTTTGCTTCAGAAGTTCCCATCACAGTACAGATTAAACAAACCAGATGCAACTGTTGAACTAAGCAATATGTCAAACTATTCCTGTGCCTCTTCCTATGTATACCTTTTAATAACACTCAACATGCTATTATCTGGCACAACATCCTGTTTGCTTCTTTTATCTTCCCTGCACACTACTAAGACACCACTTCAATTCACCCATATCTCCTCTTTATTGTCACTTGCCACTCAAAAACATGTGCATAACAGCACCTTTAATCAGTGGTCCGTGTTATTGTAATTAGGTTCCTCTGAACACAATGCTAAAATCTCCTAAGGAGATTCTTTAAAACAGGGTGTAAAATAGTACCCTGTAATGGTAAATACTGTGCTCCCAGAACCTGTTAAATATAAGGTTCAGTAAAACCTGTTAAATATAAGGTCTGGTGATTGGGGAGACTTTCACTGCCTTTAATTATAGGGCTAACCTCTCGTTATATATAACCTACTCTCTTATTAGAAAGAGGCCCTATAGGTGGGCATACAAATGCTGCTACTTATTGGAAAGTGCCCCTAAAGGTGGGAGTAAAAAAGTCGGGTCCTATATGGAGTCGTGTGTTTCAGGGGTCGGGGTCCCGTAGACTCGTGTCCGCCTCCTCGCCGGCCGTAATCTCCTTTCCAAGATCGCCTGTTGTTACCTCTGTGTCTTTGTCCTTGTCATCTGTTGTGTGGGTCGTTGCTTCTGCTGGGCTGTCGTCGTCAGATGTGTCGTTCTCTCGTCCTGCTGCAGCGATGTCAGTTCTGATGTCGTCTAACGTCCTTGCTGGAGGTTTTCCAACGGCGCACTGGCTCCAATGATACCACGTTTCCCCCTTTCCTTCGAGGCGAACTGCATGTGATGTCCTCTGAGTCACTCTGTGCGGGCCGGTGAACCTTGGGTTGAGCCACTTCGGACGGATGACCTTCAGCCAGATGAATTCTGCGGTGTTAGCCTCGTGCTTCTCCGGTCCCCCTTTGGCGTCAGCAACCTGGGTGGAGAAATCTCATACCAAGCCCTTAAGTTGCTGGTAGTATGGTTTGCTATCCATCTCTTCTACTTCTTTCCCTACTGCTAATGCTCCAGGACCGGAAACTGATGGCCGTGGGTCAGCTCAAATGGGGAGAAACCTGTCCCTCAGTTAATGTGTTCAAAACAAAGTCCGACACCGGCTATATCAACCTGTTTCAGAGGAAGGTGGAGTCCCCTGTGCCGTCTTGACTTGCCGTGTCTTCTCTGTCAGAGGCAGAGGTTTCATCTTTTTAGTCCTAAAAAATTTGACGCGTTTTGCAACAAAGTCAAGTATTTCTTCATCTGTAGGGGTATGTGTTGATACAGGTGTTCTTTTAATGTCATGAGGGGAACTGGGTGAGGGGGGGTTAGAGGTGGAGGGAAGCGTATAGGGAGGGGGTCGGGTCTTAAAGGGGTTGTATAAATCTGGATAGAGGAGGGGACCGCCCTCTGGGATGTCTGGGAGGGGCCCACCATATGGCTTCTCCTTCCTGACTGGCTCTATCACTTCTGTGGGAGGGGCTGGTGCAGGACTGGGTGGGGCTGCTATGGCGGGCAGATTTTTGGCGGGAGTTTTGCTCAGAGGGCAGGCTACTGCCACTCCATTCATAACTAAGGCTGCGTTATGGCCTATTCTCCTTAGCTTGTCAACTAGCTCCTTTTCTTTGTTAATAGAAGCCCTGATAAAACCTGCCTTCTGCTTGTTGAGAGTTTCTAATTTCTGAACCAACTGTCGCTCGTATGTATTGAGTGCTGTGGCTAGGAGACTTATTGCCTCGTCACCCTCTACTCTATTCTCTGCGATCATCTGATCGTGTAAGAAACGGAGATCCCTGCTCGCCTTTTTATGATCTCCGGGCTTAAGTCCGCTAAGTATCAATCTCTCTGCTTGTCCCCACTGTTCCCTTAAACTACCCGGAACAGGGACTCCTAATTCTCTCTCTTCACGTTCAAATTCTCCTTCCATTTTGACTTCGTTCGTATCTGCTTCTCCTAAAGGTTTTAGTTTTTTATAAAAAATACCAGGTACTTCTGTGTACTATAATTTACTAATTATTGTAGTTTTATTCCCACCGGTATACAGTCTGAGAGTTTTCGGTGCGAGGTGTATTTCAACCAGTTACGGAGACTCTCAAGAGCGCTTCTGCAGCCTCTTACGAGGATGCGGCCCAAGGCATGGAGTCGAAACCCAGTCTACAATAACCTTTAATCGTCACGTATATGCTATCAGATACAAATAAGATTCTACAATACTCTCAGGGACGGTCCTTTCAAATTGATGTTGAAAATATTATAATATACAACCACAGTTAATCACACTCAAAATAAATATATCTAACGTAACCCCAGATCCGTCTAAGGATTGCCTGTGTACGTTAGTCGGTGCCCCAGCCCCAGAATTCGTCTAAGAATTACTGTGTGTGTCACCTTATTTCTCAGAGTATTTCAGCTGGACTTCCTTTACCAAATTTAAAACCACTGAAATCTCGTTACACAATTAATCATATTCCCCGTACAGTCTAGTTGACTTTTATAGTGCGATGTATATTTCAACAGATGGAGAGACTTCCACTTCTTACGAGGATGTGGCTTTTGGCAAGGAGTCGAAACCCAGTCTACAGAATCTCTTTATCGTCACGTTTAGTCTTCTAGATTAACCCCACAGCAAGAGTTTGCGAGATCCGGTCATTTCAAATTGATGTTGAAAGTTGCGTTTCTCCTCTTGAAATACCCCACATATAACACCACTGCAGCTCCTCTTTGAGACTGGAAAGTGTTATTCTGTAGTACTGTTCTTCTACCGTAAGACTAAAACACTGAAAAATGCCGCTGACAACTCTAACATTTTGTAGTATAGCCAATCACAGATTTTGATAATAACAGGTATCTGCTCACCTTTCTGTTGTGGGGCGCCCTGGTTTAGTTGTCAGAGGTATTCGAGGTGTCTTCCCTGGACCGTTCGTCCGCTGGCTGCCGGTGTTCCTTCTATGAGACCCTACTCATCACGTCGGTTGGTCACCAAATTGTTGGATTTTGGAGCACCACCCCTCTGAGTGGTTGAAGGTTCAAGCCCGCTCCGCGCTGTTCGTTTGCTGAGTGGTCTGCTATGAAAGGAAGAGCTCAGACACAGAGATATGAGATTAACAATAAGCTGATTTAATGGTAGAAAACAACAGTACAATATAACGAAGTACTAATATAACGAAGTACTTCGGGCCTCCGCTCTTCCACCGTGCTGTACGTATCAGACAGTCAGACCGAACAGAGGCGCCCGCGGGTACAGAATTCACAATATTTATGCACACAAATGGAGAGGAGTTCTGTGGGAGGAGTTGTGTCGGTTGCTCCTCCCTAGGTGTTCATCCATTGGTGGACTCACTCCTGGGCGAATCAGAGTGAGTCGGCCATAACCATGGGAAGTTTGGATCTCCTGCGCCGCCGATCAGTCCCAGGCCATCTTTTATGGCAGCCATACAATAAACAATTCTGGGTTGAACGGGGGTGAGGTACCAATCCTTATCTTCGTTTATCCTCAGCACCTGGCCGTACCACTCCGTATCCCAATCTTTCTCTCAGTACAATCTCTGCATAGACTCAATGGTGTCAGTTTTATTACCTTTCTCCTGCAAACCCCCCCCCCCCCTGTCCGGCCCATTAAAAACCCGGGGGGGGACTGGATCCACTACATTCCTAAGTCAACGCACACACAATTGAGCAAAGCAAACAAAGGAAAATAATACCACCAGGAGAACATTTGGTCTAGTTTCATAAGCATACATTTTACACAGATTCCTTTACTATCTAACTAATGTTCCCTATCAAATGTTCAATAGCTAGCTTACGTTAGCTTTCTAAAAACACGAACATTTTGGAGGACCGCCTCAGTCCAGCTGTATTCGCCTCTAGGAGCTGGTAAGCCATCCAATGTGAAGTTGGAGCTAAACTGGTTGGATTCTGACAGCGAGAACAGAGCAAGGGGAATTTTCCATGATTAAGTTAAAGAATGGCTTTTATGTTATTTAGTCCATTAGAAATGTGTTTCACGTCTCCAGATAATCCATTAAAAATACTTTAACTTGTAATACTTGGGTTAACAGAACAGAAACTCCCATTAAATATAGGATTCTAACATTATTCAAGTGTATACTGTATTTGTGCTCTGACACGTGACACAGTAAAGTTGGTGTATAATGAGCTCCACGGAGGAAGAAGGATGGTGATAAAAGCAGGATCACAGCTTCATGTTCACTGAGATGCTGTCTCTGTCTGTACATGCTTAATCATATCTACATAATGTTATATTAATGTTTCACCAGCTGGATTCAGGTCAGTTTCTCCTCATGTTCACTGAGATGCTGTCTCTGTCTGTACATGCTTCATCATATCTACATTAATGTTATATTAATGTTTCACCAGCTGGATTCAGGTCAGTTTCTCCTCATGTTCACTGAGATGCTGTCTCTGTCTGTACATGCTTCATCATATCTACATTAATGTTATATCAATGTTTCACCAGCTGTTTCAGGTCAGTTTCTCCTCATGTTCACTGAGATGCTGTCTCTGTCTGTACATGCTTCATCATATCTACATTAATGTTATATAATGTTTCACCAGCTGGATTCAGGTCAGTTTCTCCTCATGTTCACTGAGATGCTGTCTCTGTCTGTACGTGCTTCATCATATCTACATTAATGTTATATTAATGTTTCACCAGCTGGATTCAGGTCAGTTTCTCCTCATGTTCACTGAGATGCTGTCTCTGTCTGTACATGCTTCATCATATCTACATTAATGTTATATTAATGTTTTACCAGCTGGATTCAGGTCAGTTTCTCCTCATGTTCACTGAGATGCTGTCTCTGTCTGTACGTGCTTCATCATATCTACATTAATGGTATATTAATGTTTAACAGCTCGATTCAGGTCAGTTTCTCCTCATGTTTCGTGTCACATACAGTCCATGGTTCACTGTGGTCATCTTTCTGCTCAATGGATATATTAATATTTTAACAGGTGGATTCAGGTCAGTTTCTCCTCATGTTTCGTGTTCATTGTGATGATTGTTCTGCTGGTTTATGACTCATTTCACATATATGTCATATATATAACCACTCTTTAAATCATTGTCATGTGCTCATGCTTTTGTTTTAACAGGTGGATTCAGGTCAGTTTCTCCTCATGTTCACTGAGATTATGTTTCTCTGTTTTCATGATTAATCATATAAACATTCTTTAAATGAATGTTATAACTATTAATGTTGTGTGTATATATTAACATAATTGTTTAAACAGGTGGATTCAGGTTAGTTTCTCCGCCTGCTTCATGTTCACGTGATAATCTTTCTGCCTTTTCCTGATTCATTATGAAACAAAATATGTACTTTATATTAATGCTGTATATATTAATGTTATATAAATTGAAGTTAATGTTTAAACTGCTGGATTCAGGTCAGTTTCTCCTCATGTTTCGTGTTTGTGCTAATGTTAGTTTAATATCTCACTTATAAATGTTATTTTGAAGTCATATGTATAAATGTTTCTTACATTATTGTTATATATTCACGTTAATGTTTAAACAGGTGTATTCAGGTCAGTTTCTCCTCATGTTTACTGAGATTATGTTTCTCTGTTTTCATGATTAATCATATATTAACATTCTTTAAATGAATGTTATAAATATTAATGTTGTGTGTATATCTTAACATAATTGTTTTAACAGGTGGATTCAGGTCAGTTTCTCCTCATGTTCACTGAGATTATGTTTCTCTGTTTTCATGATTAATCATATATTAACATTCTTTAAATGAATGTTATAAATATTAATGTTGTGTGTATATCTTAACATAATTGTTTAAACAGGTGGATTCAGGTCTGTTTCTCCGCATGTTTCTCACGTTTCGTGTTCACATACATTCAATGGTTCACTGTGGTGATGCATAATGTTATATGTATTAATATTTTAACAGGTGGATTCAGGTCAGTTTCTCTTCATCTTTCGTGTTCCTTGTGATGATTGTTCTGCTGGTTTATGACTAATTTCACATATATTAATGTCGTGTTTCTCATCTTTCGTGTTCCTTGTGATGATGCTTTTGCCTGTTTCTGATTCATGATAGATATTTATCACTGACTTATACATTAATGTTAAAGCAGATATTTTAGTATCTGATTAATTAACTGTAAATTCATATTCTATGAATACACGTTTTAAATATGAATGTTACATAAACGTGTGTTCTAAATATTCCAGTGTCCTTATTACTACTGTATATGTCAATGTGATATAAACTAAAGTTATATCCTTTATTTAAATGTTTTTATAAATAATGTTAACAGGTTGGTTAGCTCTGTTGTTGTTACTGTTGTTGTTGACCTGAGGTCACAGCGTGTTTGTTGGGGTCTCCTCATGACGTCAGCAGGGTTTAACGTGACCTCGTCCCTGACGCTGGTCGGTTTCTCCTCGCTGTCTGGCCACAGCTCGCTCTTATTCTTCGTGTTTTTGTTGCTGTACCTCTTCGTGTTGTTCAGTGACTCTCTGGTGATTTATATCATCTGTTCGCAGCGAGCTCTTCACCGGCCCATGTTTACCTTCGTGGCATCATATCTGCTGAACTCTCTCACAGCCAGCACACTGATTTATCCTAAAATTATGTCAGATCTGTTGCTGTCCGGCGCCGGCTTGGTGCAGGTGTCCCGGACTTTGTGTCTGTGCCAGGGTTTCTTTGTTTCCTCTCTTGGTGGATCTAGCTTCATGCTATTGTCGGCCATGGCCTTTGACCGCTACCTGTCCATCTGCTACCCGATGCACTACGCTGTGCTGGTAACTCCTGCCAAGGTGGTGCTGATGCTGCTTCTCTGCTGGATGCTGCCTGCTATTTTAGGTGGAGTCACAACGCTGCTGGCTAGCCGCTTAGCGTTCTGCAGGGCGCAGCTCAACAGGGCCTACTGCGACATCTACAGCCTTGTGAGCCTGAGCTGCGGTGGTGCTGAAGCGCAGCTGAGTGGACTATACATTCTGCTGTTCACAGCAATTATCGTATTCCTTCCGCCGCCTTCATGCTCTTCTCCTACGCTAGGATCCTCTTCATCTGTCTGTGGCGCTCACGTAGCTTCAGCAACAAAGCTCTACAAACCTGTCTTCCTCACCTGCTAGTCTTCTTTAACTATTCCATCAACGTCTACCTAGATCTGATGCTTCGCCGCCTGCAGAGCAACAGAGAATCCGACTCCACCTTCATCACCTCCATCCTGATGATGCTAGTACCCACTGTAGTGAACCCCGTGTGTACGGACTGAAGTTAAAGGAGGTGTTCACGCATGTGAAGAGGCTGCTGAGCTGCCGCAGAGACAGCTGATCCCAACACTGTTTGATTGCACCACACAAAGATCCATGCAGCCAGAGGCATTTGTTGCACATCAGGAGAAACAGTGCGGCCCATATTCAGTTGATCACCACAAACATAACTGAGAGCGGGAAACATTTTCTAGGCCTCCTTCTCAGCTCCATGTCACCATGGGCCATCCCCAAGAGGGTCCCGTCTCCGTCCTCCCCTAGAGGGTCCTGTCAACTTCTATATCTAATCAAATATGAATAGGTGACATAAAATAAAAGTATCAAAATGTATGAACAAATACAAGTACTAGAAATTAAAAAGTATGAATACGTAAACAAAATATTAAGAGTACCATCAATACCGTTCCGGTGCATAATATGTTTAAGGTACTAGAAGATTGTTTACTTATGTTATACGTATATTTGAGGTTTGCATTTCTAAGGAAAAGGTTCCCAGATTTCTTCAAACATATTTAGTCTGTTCCTCAAATATTTGTACAGACAGTGATATTCCCCATCAAGGGTATTCCAGTGTGTGAGGTGATCTACTAGGGGCTGTGGTGGTTGTACAGTCTGACCGCTGCAGGAAGGAGCTGTCGTATCTCTCCGTGATACACCGTGGTGCAGCAGCCTCACTGAAGGACCTGTGGTATCTCTCCGTAAAACACCATGGTGCAGCAGCCTCACTGAAGGAGCTGTGGTATCTCTGTGAAACACCGTGGTGCAGCAGCCTCACTGAAGGACCTGTGGTATCTCTCCGTAAAACACCATGGCGCAGCAGCCTCACTGAAGGAGCTGTGGTATCTCTGTGAAACACCGTGGTGCAGCAGCCTCACTGAAGGACCTGTGGTATCTCTCCGTGAAACACCGTGGTGCAGCAGCCTCACTGAAGGAGCTGCGGTATCTCTCTGTGAAACACTGTGGTGCAGCAGCCTCACTGAAGGACCTGTGGTATCTCCGTAAAACATCGTGGTGCAGCAGCCTCACTGAAGGAGCTGTGGTATCTCTCTGAAACACTGTGGTGCAGCAGCCTCACTGAAGGAGCTGTGGTATCTCTCTGTGAAACACCGTGGTGCAGCAGCCTCACTGAAGGACCTGTGGTATCTCTCTGTGAAACACTGTGGTGCAGCAGCCTCACTGAAGGAGCTGTGGTATCTCTCTGTGAAACACTGTGGTGCAGCAGCCTCACTGAAGGAGCTGTGGTATCTCTCTGTGAAACACTGTGGTGCAGCAGCCTCACTGAAGGAGCTGTGGTATCTCTCTGTGATACACCGTGGTGCAGCAGCCTCACTGAAGGACCTGTGGTATCTCTCCGTGAAACACCGTGGTGCATCAGCCTCACTGGAGGACCTGTGGTATCTTCTCTGTGCAGACAGGGTGTCCAGCAGGGAGCACAGCTCAGCCATGTGATAGTTCTTCTGCTTTAGCACTAGCAGCTTTGTAAATAGTGAGTTGTGTTAGAGATCATTCACAGCTACACTGAGGTGATCGGATGGTTTTATAGCATCCTCTGTTAGTGACTGCAGGATGACATATGACTATAACATCTCATATTAGGAAGTGCAGCTGCATTAATTCTTTCTTTATCAAATTCAGATACAAAGAACACATCACATTTATTTGTTTGAGTTTATATCTCACTGTAAGTAAAGTGCAAAGTCATCTTCATGGAGCTAATGTACAATCTCTCCTCATATAAATGTAAAAAATGCTCCAAACTTACTGAAACTCTCTCTAAAACATGTCCAACTAAAGCCACCAGACTCAGGGACAGTTTCATCCCACAGGCCATAAGACTGTTAAACACCTGAACTTTTGAAACAACATCCATAACATTAATCTGGCTGCAACTTAGAAATTATTTATCTAATATATCATATTCCAATCACTTGTATCTAGACTCTTATTGCACTATTTCACTATTTTACTTTTTGTATTTACTTGCAATTTCTTTCTGTTTATCTGTGTTATAGTGTTGCTCTGTTGGAGGAGCCTGTGACCTCAGATTTTCATCGTCATAACTACACTGTAGCTATGTACGTATGACCAATAAAAGCCTTGAACATAGCACCATGCCTACACACGGTAACATCACGTCCTGACCTGTAGAGAGACAGTAAAGTGGAGCCAGGATTCAGTTAACCCGCCTAACAAAGGACAAAGGTTCCACATGTAAAGAGTACATAAACAATAAATGTCTTTTATACAACATTTACATTTTTCCAGAATTTTTTATATGTGTGTTATTTGTGATATTGTCTTTTCTACTGTAGAAATGTTCATATATCTCTAATTGTACCATGTTTGGGGTGTACCACATCTGTAGAGTCTTGTGGTGTAGACGCTCTGCTATGAGGAGCTACGAAAAGAACCAGAACATTGAAACCGGTCGGACTGCAGAGTAAAGCTCATGAGGAAACATTATAATAAGTCTCACTGCTAGAAGACAAAGGTCCACTGTGCTGACATTTAGAAAAACAAGTCAACCTGCCATTGGGCTGGTTAGCTAAAAGCCTATGTTCACTGGCTAGCTTACGTTAGCTTTCTAAAAACACCAACATTTTGGAGGACCGCCTCAGTCCAGCTGTATTCGCCTCTAAGAAAAAACCTCCAAGACTATGATAGATTTATTATTTACAAACAAAGCTGATAGTTCAAACCTACAACTTCCTGACCATAATCTTTCTTTTTGCCAGGAAACTCACAAAAAAAAGGTTCATGGCCACAGCTAAAACCCCTGCCTTCGGTTCTCGCTTCATCCCCAAAAACCTGCAACAACGTTTCATGGAGGCAGTGAAAATGATTGATTGGGGAAACAAATATCTAAAATTAACGATGCAATGTCTTCCTTCTCAAGGAAAGCGTGCCTTAGGGACAGGAAGGAACATCATCTTCCCTGGCTGAATCTACAGTGCAGGAATCTAATGAAATCTAGAGACCAACTATTAAAGCAGAGCTTGAAATCCGGACTATCCACTGACAGAAATTCACTCATGCTCGTAACAAGGTAACTCAAACAATAAGACAGGCCAAAGCTAACTTTTTCATCAACATAATTGAAGGTGCGAAAGGTAACAGTAAAAAAGTTTGGCAAACCTTAAATAAACTATTAGGTAAACAAACCAAACAGGAAAATAATGTACTAGAATTAAAAATCAATGATGCCCTGATAAAAGACCCTGCAGTGTTGGCCAGCTCTCTAAATGAGTATTTCATAAATAGTGCTCTGGACATTACAAAGCCCATCTGAGGTCTCACCTAGCCCGACTGTGGATACACACCCCGTTTTTGACCTGGAGGAAATCACAGAGGTTGAGGTAAAACATATCATCTCAGGGTTAAGAGGTTCTAAGGCTAGGGATGCAGATGATTTAGACACCAACTTTATAAAACACATATTGACGGTCTAATAAAACCAATTACTATGCTAGTGAATCAATCTATCAGCACGAGGGAAGTTCCATCATCCTGGAAGGTGGCCACGATGACACCGATCTTTAAATCTGGGGATAAGGCAATAATGTCCAATTACAGACCAATCAGCATCCTCCCCTTTGTCTCTAAGGTAGCTGAGAAATGGGTGTCAAAACTAATCACCAAACATTTAGATAAAGGTTTCGCTCCACTCCACCCAATGCAGTTTGGTTTCCGTGCTCACCACTCCACTGAGACAGCTAACTGTGTCTTTGTGGGAAAGGTAAAATGTATGTTGGACACGAGCCCATATGTAGGCGCTGTGTTCATTGATCTCAGGAAGGCTTTTGACACTGTTGACCACCAAGTGCTCCTTACAAAGCTGACGTATTTCAATTTTTCGGCAGATTCAATACATTGGGTTAAGTCCTACTTATCGAACAGAAAACAGTGCGTTTTGGTCAACGGTACCAAATCGCCCCACCTTGTGAACCCTGTTGAGGTTCCACAAGGTTCCATTCTTGGACCATTACTGTTTTCTCTGTACATTAATGACTTGCCTAATGTATGTCCTGAGTTGAATGTGCAAATGTATGCCGATGATGCGGTCATCTTTGTACACGGGGAAAACACTGAAATGATCTCATCCTGTCTCTCAAAGCTTTGGACAAGGTTCAACACTGGCTGAACAACCTTTGCTTACAGTTAAATGCAAAAAAACAGTATGCATGATGTTCAGTAAACGACCAGTCAAAATCTAAGGATCCAATGTGTTTTTAAACGGAGCAGAAATAGAACTAGTCCCCCACTTCAAGTATCTTGGAGTCAAAATGGACTCAAACTTGACTTTTAAGATACATATTAAGAAAGTGTCTAATACCATTAAATTTAACTTACAAAATGTTAAACAAATCAGACCTTTCTTAACTGTCAGTGCTGCAAAGTCATACCTCCACTGCATGATTCTATCCCACATTGAATACTGTTTTACAAACTGGTCGTTTGCTTGTGCCACAAACCTGAAACCCATAGAACAGCTGTACAAGAGAGCTATCAAGGTGTTTGACAGAAAGCCTAATTCATACCACCACTGAACCATCCTGGAGAAATACCATTTCTTGAGTTTTGACCATTTTAAGTCTTTTAAAAGTATGTGTTTTTTTATAAATGTTTACATGGACTGCCCCCCCTCCCCCCTTAGGGGAATTCATCCACAAAAAACACACTGGACGCTGCACTAGGTCAGAAACCAGAGGAGACTGTGAGGTCCACCGCAGACGGACCACTTTTGGACAAAATGTCCTCTCCATTAAAGGCAGCTCTTTGTGGAATAGCCTCCCAGCTGAGAACGGGATTGTCCCACTCTCAATAGTTTTAAAGGACAACTCAAAGAATGGTTGAGCAACAAACAGACGGGCAATCACCGCTAAATGCACTTTAACACAGGGGTATCTCCTCTGCCCTTTAACACAGGGGTATCTCCTCTTGCCTTTAACTCAGGGGTATCTCCTCTTGCCCTTTAACTCAGGGGTATCTCCTCTTGCCTTTAACTCAGGGGTATCTCCTCTTGCACTTTAACTCAGGGGTATCTCCTCTTGCACTTTAACTCAGGGGTATCTCCTCTTGCCTTTAACTCAGGGGTATCTCCTCTTGCCCTTTAACTCAGGGGTATCTCCTCTTGCCTTTAACTCAGGGGTATCTCCTCTTGCCCTTTAACTCAGGGGTATCTCCTCTTGCACTTTAACTCAGGGGTATCTCCTCTTGCCTTTAACTCAGGGGTATCTCCTCTTGCACTTTAACTCAGGGGTATCTCCTCTTGCCTTTAACAGGGGTATCTCCTCTTGCACTTTAACTCAGGGGTATCTCCTCTTGCCCTTTAACTCAGGGGTATCTCCTCTTGCACTTTAACTCAGGGGTATCTCCTCTTGCACTTTAAGAAAGGGGTATCTCCTCTTGCACTTTAACTCAGGGGTATCTCCTCTTGCCCTTTAACTCAGGGGTATCTCCTCTTGCCCTTTAACTCAGGGGTATCTCCTCTTGCCCTTTAACTCAGGGGTATCTCCTCTTGCACTTTAACTCAGGGGTATCTCCTCTTGCCCTTTAACACAGGGGTATCTCCTCTTGCCCTTTAACACAGGGGTATCTCCTCTTGCCCTTTAACTCAGGGTATCTCCTCTTCTTTATCACAGGGGTATCTCCTCTTCTTTAACACAGGGTATCTCCTCTTCTTTAACTCAGGGGTATCTCCTCTTGCCCTTTAACACAGGGGTCTCTCCTCTTCTTTAACTCAGGGGTATCTCCTCTTCTTTAACTCAGGGGTATCTCCTCTTCTTTAACACAGGGGTATCTCCTCTTCTTTATCACAAGGGTATCTCCTCTTCTTTAACTCAGGGGTATCTCCTCTTCTTTAACTCAGGGTATCTCCTCTTCTTTAACACAGGGTCTCTCCTCTTCTTTAACTCAGGGTATCTCCTCTTCTTTAACTCAGGGATCTCCTCTTCTTTAACACAGGGGTATCTCCTCTTCTTTATCACAGGGGTCTCCTCTTCTTTAACTCAGGGGTATCTCTCTTCTTTACACAGGGGTATCTCCTCTTCTTTAATACAGAGGTATCTCCTCTTCTTTAACACAGGGTCTCTCCTCTTCTTTAACACAGGGATATCTCCTCTTGCTTTAACACAGGGGTATCTCCTCTTCTTTAACACAGGGGTATCTCTCTTCTTTAACACAGGGGTATCTCCTCTTCTTTAACACAGGGGTATCTCCTCTTCTTTAACACAGAGGTATCTCCTCTTCTTTAACACAGGGGTATCTCCTCTTCTTTAACACAGGGGTATCTCCTCTTCTTTAACATAGGGGTATCTCCTCTTCTTTAACTCAGGGGTATCTCCTCTTCTTTAACACAGGGATATCTCCTCTTGCCCTTTAACACAGGGGTATCTCCTCTTGCCTTTAACACAGGGGTATCTCCTCTTGCCCTTTAACTCAGGGGTATCTCCTCTTCTTTATCACAGGGGCTCCTCTTGCCCTTTAACTCAGGGGTATCTCCTCTTCTTTATCACAGGGGTATCTCCTCTTGCCCTTTAACACAGGGGTATCTCCTCTTGCCCTTTAACTCAGGGGTATCTCCTCTTCTTTATCACAGGGGTATCTCCTCTTCTTTAACTCAGGGGTATCTCCTCTTGCCCTTTAACACAGGGGTCTCTCCTCTTCTTTAACTCAGGGGTATCTCCTCTTCTTTAACTCAGGGGTATCTCCTCTTCTTTAACACAGGGGTATCTCCTCTTCTTTATCACAGGGTTATCTCCTCTTCTTTATCACAGGGTCTCTCCTCTTCTTTAACTCAGGGGTATCTCCTCTTCTTTATCACAGGGGTATCTCCTCTTCTTTAATACAGAGGTATCTCCTCTTCTTTAACACAGGGTCTCTCCTCTTCTTTAACTCAGGGATATCTCCTCTTGCCCTTTAACACAGGGTCTCTCCTCTTCTTTAACAGAGGTATCTCCTCTTCTTTAACACAGGGGTATCTCCTCTTTAACTCAGGGGTCTCTTCTTTAACACAGGGGTCTCTCCTCTTCTTTAACACAGGGGTATCTCCTCTTCTTTAACACAGAGGTATCTCCTCTTCTTTAACACAGGGGTATCTCCTCTTCTTTAACACAGGGGTATCTCCTCTTCTTTAACTCAGGGGTATCTCCTCTTCTTTAACACAGGGGTATCTCCTCTTCTTTAACTCAGGGGTATCTCCTCTTCTTTAACTCAGGGATATCTCCTCTTGCCCTTTAACACAGGGGTCTCTCCTCTTCTTTAACTCAGGGGTATCTCCTCTTCTTTAACTCAGGGGTATCTCCTCTTCTTTAACACAGGGGTATCTCCTCTTCTTTAACTCAGGGGTATCTCCTCTTCTTTAACTCAGGGGTATCTCCTCTTCTTTAACACAGGGGTATCTCCTCTTCTTTAACTCAGGGGTATCTCCTCTTCTTTAACACAGGGGTATCTCCTCTTCTTTAACACAGGGGTATCTCCTCTTCTTTAACACAGGGGTATCTCCTCTTCTTTAACTCAGGGGTATCTCCTCTTCTTTAACACAGGGGTCTCTCCTCTTCTTTAACTCAGGGATATCTCCTCTTGCCCTTTAACACAGGGGTCTCTCCTCTTCTTTAACTCAGGGGTATCTCCTCTTCTTTAACACAGAGGTATCTCCTCTTCTTTAACACAGGGGTATCTCCTCTTCTTTAACACAGGGTATCTCCTCTTCTTTAACACAGGGGTATCTCCTCTTCTTTAACACAGGGGTATCTCCTCTTCTTTAACACAGGGGTATCTCCTTTTCTTTAACACAGGGGTATCTCCTCTTCTTTAACTCAGGGGTATCTCCTCTTCTTTAACTCAGGGGTATCTCCTCTTCTTTAACACAGGGGTATCTCCTCTTCTTTAACACAGGGGTATCCTCTTCTTTAACACAGGGGTATCTCCTCTTCTTTAACTCAGGGGTATCTCCTCTTCTTTAACACAGGGGTATCCTCTTCTTTAACACAGGGGTATCTCCTCTTCTTTAACTCAGGGGTATCTCCTCTTCTTTAACACAGGGGTATCTCCTCTTCTTTAACACAGGGGTATCTCCTCTTCTTTAACTCAGGGGTATCTCCTCTTCTTTAACATAGGAGTATCTCCTCTTCTTTAACTCAGGGGTATCTCCTCTTCTTTAACACAGGGGTATCTCCTCTTCTTTAACTCAGGAGTATCTCCTCTTCTTTAACACAGGGGTATCTCTCTTCTTTAACACAGAGGTATCTCCTCTTCTTTAACTCAGGGGTCTCTCCTCTTCTTTAACACAGGGGTATCTCCTCTTCTTTAACACAGGGGTATCTCCTCTTCTTTAACTCAGGGTATCTCCTCTTCTTTAACTCAGGGTATCTCCTCTTCTTTAACACAGGGGTATCTCCTCTTCTTTAACACAGGGGTATCTCCTCTTCTTTAACTCAGGGGTATCTCCTCTTTTAACACAGGGGTATCTCCTCTTCTTTAACTCAGGGGTATCTCCTCTTCTTTAACACAGGGGTATCTCCTCTTCTTTAACACAGGGGTATCTCCTCTTCTTTAACTCAGGGGTATCTCCTCTTCTTTAACTCAGGGGTATCTCCTCTTCTTTAACACAGGGGTATCTCCTCTTCTTTAACTCAGGGGTATCTCCTCTTCTTTAACACAGGGGTATCTCCTCTTCTTTAACACAGGGGTATCTCCTCTTCTTTAACACAGGGGTATCTCCTCTTCTTTAACTCAGGGGTATCTCCTCTTCTTTAACACAGGGGTATCTCCTCTTCTTTAACACAGGGGTATCTCCTCTTCTTTAACTCAGGGGTCTCTCCTCTTCTTTAACACAGGGGTCTCTCCTCTTCTTTAACTCAGGGGTATCTCTCTTCTTTAACTCAGGGGTATCTCCTCTTCTTTAACACAGGGTATCTCCTCTTCTTTAACACAGGGTATCTCCTCTTCTTTAACTCAGGGTATCTCCTCTTCTTTAACACAGGGGTATCTCCTCTTCTTTAACTCAGGGGTATCTCCTCTTCTTTAACTCAGGGGTATCTCCTCTTCTTTAACTCAGGGGTATCTCCTCTTCTTTAACTCAGGGGTATCTCCTCTTCTTTAACTCAGGGGTATCTCCTCTTCTTTAACTCAGGGGTATCTCCTCTTCTTTAACTCAGGGGTATCTCCTCTTCTTTAACTCAGGGGTATCTCCTCTTCTTTAACTCAGGGGTCTCCTCTTCTTTAACTCAGGGGTATCTCCTCTTCTTTAACACAGGGGTATCTCCTCTTCTTTAACACAGGGGTATCTCCTCTTCTTTAACTCAGGGGTATCTCCTCTTCTTTAACACAGGGGTATCTCCTCTTCTTTAACACAGGGGTATCTCCTCTTCTTTAACTCAGGGGTATCTCCTCTTCTTTAAACAGGGGTATCTCCTCTTCTTTAACACAGGGGTATCTCCTCTTCTTTAACACAGGGGTATCTCCTCTTCTTTAACTCAGGGGTATCTCCTCTTCTTTAACACGGGTATCTCCTCTTCTTTAACTCAGGGGTATCTCCTCTTCTTTAACACAGGGGTATCTCCTCTTCTTTAACTCAGGGGTATCTCCTCTTCTTTAACACAGGGGTATCTCCTCTTCTTTAACACAGGGGTATCTCCTCTTCTTTAACACAGGGGTATCTCTCTTTAACACAGGGGTATCTCCTCTTCTTTAACACAGGGGTATCTCCTCCTGCACTTTATATGTCGTAGCTGCTACATTGTACTGCCATGTGGTAAATACTTGTATGCTGCTCTTGCTCTTTCTGCATATCATGTATTTATTTTTGCTATGTATATAAATGTCATGTTCTTGTATGTTGTATGTGAGGGGACTGCAGATGGAAATTAGCTTAAAGCTAAAATCCGGCTCATTTACTGTAAGGAATCTTGGTGTTATATTTGATCAGGATTTATCCTTTAACGCCCACATAAAATCTATTTCAAGGACCGCCTACTTCCATCTACGTAACATTGCAAAAATCAGGCATATCTTGCCTCAAAACGATGCAGAGAAACTAGTCCATGCATTTGTTACTTCAAGGCTGGATTATTGTAACTCTCTATTATCAGGGTGTACCAAGAAGTCAGTTAAGTCGCTTCAGCTGATTCAAAATGCTGCAGCACGTGTACTAACCAGAGTTAGGAAAAGGGACCACATTACTCCTGTTCTGGCTGCCTTACACTGGCTCCCTATAGAACATAGGATAGAATTTAAAATTCTTCTTCTCGCCTACAAAGCCCTTAATGGGCAGGCGCCATCTTACCTTAAAGAACTCATTATACCCTACTGTCCCACTAGGGCATTGCGTTCCAAGAATGCAGGGTTGTTGGTTGTTCCTAGAGTCTCTAAAAGTACAATGGGAGCCAGAGCCTTTTCTTATCAAGCTCCACTTTTGTGGAATCAGCTTCCAGTTTGTGTTCGGGCGGCAGACACCCTATCCGTTTTTAAGAGTGCGCTTAAGACCTTCCTTTTTGATAAAGCTTATAGTTAGGGCTGATTAGATTCAGCCCCTAGTTTAGCTGCTATAGGCTTAGTTTGTCGGGGGACACTTTACTTTACTTCTTCCTTCTCTCTGTCTGTACCTGTGTACTCTCATGTTCCCAATAACCCAGCTTCCCCAAATGTCTTTTTGGTGTCTATCTACGCCGGGACCCTGAGTCGTGGCTGATCCTGTTGCTGTGGTCCTGAGTCCTGGATCGCGAGCCCTGGATCTTGAGTCGTGGCTGTGCCTGTTGCTGTGGTCCTGGATCATAAGTCCTGGATGGATATCCTCGTGGATTCATCTTCTTATTATAGACACATGCATTTCCAAACATTTGGACTACCTATGTTGTAAAATGTATTATCTTCTCAATTTACACACGGCATCTATTGCACGTCTGTCCGTCCTGGGAGAGGGATCCCTCCTCTGTTGCTCTCCCTGAGGTTTCTCCCATTTTTTTTCCCCTTAAACTGTGGGGTTTTTCCTTTTTCTGGAAGTGTTTCCTTGTACGATGTGAGGGTCTAAGGACAGAGGGGGTCGTATTGTCATACGGATATTCTGTACAAACTGTGAAGTCCACTGAGACAAATGTAACATTTGTGATATTGGGCTATATAAATAAACATTGATTGATTGATTGATTGATTTACGCTTGTAAGCATTGTTTTGTTTTAAAGTGTTCATCGATGTGTACTGTCCCGGTTCAAATAAACGATTAAACCAAACCAAGAGCTGATAAGCCATGTTGCTGCAGGATCAAAACAAACTTCCTTTACGGGTTATTAAAGTATATCGTATCCTATAACTGTCACAGTCTGCTTCCTCACTCACCTATTTTCTGCATTAGCATTCCTTAGTCACCTGGTAGTCACGCCCTGTTTCTCTCTCACACTCTGTTACACCCATCAGCTCCATTAGTATATAGGCCCACTTCACTCTCACCTCAGTGCCAGATCGTACTTCACAGCATGCCAGTCTTTCCGCATTACCTTCCAGATTGCTCTCCCGGCTTCGACCTTGTCTGCCCCCGACCAGCATGCCTCGCCTGCTTCCTGACCCTGCCTGTACCTGCGTCTCCCGTCTTGCTTACTCCTGGAACCCTCGCCTGTCCCGACCAGCCCTTTGCCTACTGTCTGCCGGTCTGTCCCCGACCAGCCCTTTGCCTACTGTCTGTCGGTCTGTCCCCGACCAGCCCTTTGCCTACTGTCTGCCGGTTTGTCCCCGACCAGCCCTTTGCCTACTGTCTGTCGGTCTGTCCCCGACCAGCCCTTTGCCTACTGTCTGCCGGTTTGTCCCCGACCAGCCCTTTGCCTACTGTCTGCCGGTCTGTCCCGACCAGCCCTTTGCCTACTGTCTGCCGGTCTGTCCCCGACCAGCCCTTTGCCTACTGTCTGCCGGTCTGTCCCCGACCAGCCCTTTGCCTACTGTCTGCCGGTTTGTCCCCGACCAGCCCTTTGCCTACTGTCTGCCGGTTTGTCCCCGACCAGCCCTTTGCCTACTGTCTGCCGGTCTGTCCCCGACCAGCCCTTTGCCTACTGTCTGCCGGTCTGTCCCCGACCAGCCCTTTGCCTACTGTCTGCCGGTTTGTCCCCGACCAGCCCTTTGCCTACTGTCTGCCGGTTTGTCCCCGACCAGCCCTTTTTATAATAAAGCTGGTTACCGACTATCCTTGGTTTCCCGTGTGTTGCATTTTGGTTCTCAGCTCGTTTGTGACAATAACCACCTCAAACCAAACCACGAGGGCGGGTTTGTGTTCAAATAAGCATATGATGTAGTTATGGCTGGTATGTATACCGTGTTGTAGTTCCATAATGAGGTAGTAACATCCATAATTTAAAACAACAATTTATTTTTTAATATTACGAAGCTGTGAGATCCCGTTATATCGTGGCTCAAATGACTTTGACTTCTGGTCCCACATTCACCACGTAATTCAGGTTAGAATATCCTTTATTGACAAAATGGTACCATGCATACCGATCTGATCTGAGACACATTATATAAACAGCAGACAACAAAAGACCTTTCATATGTGTTATAAATGAGATATAGATGTCCTTATTTCAGGTGTTTTGGAGGTCTAACTGCCGTTTGGCTTCTCTCCTGTTGGTTTGGCACTTATCCTTTTTGTGTCTATTGATGATCATTATATTTACAGCTTGGGCCGGTTCAGAATATGTGCCGCACTAACACTCACTAGAGCACCTAAAGTGGATTATTCTGCCCCTATGAACAGACCCAAACTGAGTATTTCCTTCAGTGTGTTTTGATAAAAAAAAGTATTTTAAAAATGACAAAATAAATAGCACCAAAGGAAAGCTTTGACGTTATTTTTTAACAGATTCACTCTTTAATTTCCTTTGATTATTGGTTTGTCTTGTTTGTGCAGGTTCAGCCTTCTGTGCATTGCGCCTCTGGGTGATTACAGCAGCACAATGTAAAGAAGCAAACCGGTCAGTGTGTTAATGAGGTCACCTGAGAGCAGCTCGTTAACAGCTCTCATTAAGGCCGGAGCTCGTTAGTCCACAGAGTCCAAGCTGCAGCTCATTAACCACAAACATCATTTCATCATCTGCAGCATGTTTTTACCGCCCTGACCTCTGCCCTGCAGGCTTCTCACTTTATGTGAGTGACATCTCAGTACTTTTGTATGTACATGTACTGTTTGAGAGCATGAGGGCCAATATGTAGTATGTTCAAATGCACTCTCAGTACTGGATGGTGCATCATACCGGTCAAACAGTTGAGAGGAAACGCCAGACACATCTCACTATCAACTATCAACAGCATCTCGGCTACGACACTGAAGCTACGCAACAAAGTGCGATTGTGGATCCTCTCGTGAACCTAGCCCCACACAAAGCTATACATGTGGGGAGGTTTCTATATTCAAATACTCAGTGTTTCTGTTAGCCGGTATTTGACTGTAAAAATGGTAGAATATAAATCTCTCCGGTCATGTTGTACAGTAAAAATAATTAGCTGTAAGTACAATTGAAAGTGTATCAAAAATACTTTTAATAGACAAGTCAGCACCTACGCACCAAGTTTATGTTGCACACATGTTTATGATTCTTATACGTTTAGTTCAGCAGGATAATCTCCACATATTAACACCTCTTTATGATTTCTAAAGTAAAAAGCTTATTAAATAAGTGGAGTTGTCGTCTTTGTCCAGCACAGTGATTGAGAGAGGGGGTTAAGCTGCCAGTCAGATTACATTAGAGGCCGTAACGAGGACACAACGGGTATTTTCCCGCGGGACACGAAGAGCTGTCTCCTGGTGTGTTTTATTCATAATGAGTAATATTGCACAATGACCAAGAAAGACGGATGATTGAAATATAATAAAATGTCTCTGAGGATCATGTCCATCCCGAATAAGTGAAAGATTGTGTTTTTTTGGTTAATTAAATGTGTGCTCTTCCATGAATGTTAATTGGATGTCAGTCACACTGGATGTGCTCATGAAGTGAACAGATGCTAACCAGCGGCCCACAGCGCTGCACATGTTCCTCCTTTAACACGTTTAGACTCAAAACCAAACATCATCCAGCAAATAGATGGATAATGAGACAATAGGTGTTTTGCATCCATTCCCAGACACTTTGAACCTTTCTATGCGGTGCGTGGTCGAGGATCTCTTTATTTGGACCTTAAGGGCTATATATGAGGCCCTAAAGACACTGCTCCTGTATCAAATGCACACATTGATGCCACCAAATAACACAATACAAATAGAAAGTATTACAAACAGAACCGTCTTCTTAATAGTTACATTTAACTGGAATTAATTTACATTCATTGTTAATATATACACAAATATTCAACCTTCAAATTACCATTTTAAATCAACATTGCTCTGCACACTTACCAAAGAACCGTTAAAGCAACTACATGATCAGTGACTTTATCCTTTCCTTGAAAGCCGTGCTTTGTATTGGTCGGGCGTATCAGAACATCTTAAAATGTGTGTGTGGAAATCTCAGTTCATTTGTAGGGCTGAGAGATTATGGCCAAAAGTATGCTGTACATCTCAGGGTAAACAATGTGATCATAACCACACACACACACACACACACACACACACACACACACACACACACACACACACACACACACACACACACACACACACACACACAGCATGGTTTAAGAAACGGCTCCGTGTTACAGGACGGGTGGTTTGCAGACTCTTTGCACGGAGGAGCAAAAAATTGAAGTCAACCCATATCGACCCTAAATATAGTCTATGTTAAGAACGAGAAAGGTTTTAACATATATGTAGTTTTGTGTAAACATATGACAAATATGTGAGGGTGACGAAGTCAGAGCATCGTCCTATGAGCCGTGGCCCAATTTAACCCCTGTGTGTATCTGACACCTGAACATATTACTGACATAAAACAAAGTACTGAATTAATCAAAGGACGCTTCAAATATTTACTATTTTAAGATGTTTATGTCTATTTTACATTAACTTGACATTGCCTTCTCAGAACCTGCCATTCCAAACAACATGATATTTGTGATTGGCAGATGACCTTTAATGAATATATAATGAGCTCCATGGAGGAAGAAGGATGGTGATAAAAGCAGCATCACAGCTTCATGTTCACTGAGATGCTGTCTCTGTCTGTACATGCTTCATCATATCTACATTAATGTTATATTAATGTTTACCAGCTGGATTCAGGTCAGTTTCTCCTCATGTTCACTGAGATGCTGTCTCTGTCTGTACATGCTTCATCATATCTACATTAATGTTATATTAATGTTTACCAGCTGGATTCAGGTCAGTTTCTCCTCATGTTCACTGAGATGCTGTCTCTGTCTGTACGCTTCATCATATCTACATTAATGTTATATTAATGTTTACCAGCTGGTTCAGGTCAGTTTCTCCTCATGTTCACTGAGATGCTGTCTCTGTCTGTACGTGCTTCATCATATCTAATTAATGTTATATTAATGTTTCACCAGCTGGATTCAGGTCAGTTTCTCCTCATGTTCACTGAGATGCTGTCTCTGTCTGTACATGCTTCATCATATCTACATTAATGTTATATTAATGTTTCACCAGCTGGTTTCAGGTCAGTTTCTCCTCATGTTCACTGAGATGCTGTCTCTGTCTGTACGTGCTACATCATATCTACATTAATGTTATATTAATGTTTAACAGCTGGATTCAGGTCAGTTTCTCCTCATGTTTCGTGTCACTTACAGTCCATGGTTCACTGTGGTCATCTTTCTGCTCAATGGTATATATTAATATTTTAACAGGTGGATTCAGGTCAGTTTCTCCTCATGTTTCGTGTTCATTGTGATGATTGTTCTGCTGGTTTATGACTCATTTCACATATATGTCATATATATAACCACTCTTTAAATCATTGTTATGTGCTCATGCTTTTGTTTTAACAGGTGTATTCAGGTCAGTTTCTCCTCATGTTCACTGAGATTATGTTTCTCTGTTTTCATGATTAATCATATTTTAACATTCTTTAAATGAATATTATAACTATTAATGTTGTGTGTATATATTAACATAATTGTTTAAACAGGTGGATTCAGGTTAGTTTCTCCGCCTGCTTCATGTTCACGTGATAATCTTTCTGCATTTTCCTGATTCATTATGAAACAAAATATGTACTTTATATTAATGCTGTATATATTAATGGTATATAAATTGAAGTTAATGTTTAACTGCTGGATTCAGGTCAGTTTCTCCTCATGTTTCGTGTTCCTTGTGCTAATGTTAGTTTAATATCTCACTTATAAATGTTATTTGAAGTCATATGTATAAATGTTTCTTACATTATTGTTATATATTCACGTTAATGTTTTAACAGGTGTATTCAGGTCAGTTTCTCCTCATGTTTACTGAGATTATGTTTCTCTGTTTTCATGATTAATCATATATTAACATTCTTTAAATGAATGTTATAAATATTTGTTGTGTATATCTTAACATAATTGTTTAAACAGGTGGATTCAGGTCTGTTTCTCCGCATGTTTCTCACGTTTCGTGTTCACATACATTCAATGGTTCACTGTGGTGATGCATAATGTTATATGTATTAATATTTTAACAGGTGGATTCAGGTCAGTTTCTCTTCATCTTTCGTGTTCCTTGTGATGATTGTTCTGCTGGTTTATGACTAATTTCACATATATTAATGTCGTGTTTCTCATCTTTCGTGTTCCTTGTGATGATGCTTTTGCCTGTTTCTGATTCATGATAGATATTTATCATTGACTTATACATTAATGTTAAAGCAGATATTTTAGTATCTGATTAATTAACTGTAAATTCATATTCTATGAATACACGTTTTAAATATGAATGTTACATAAACGTGTGTTCTAAATATTCCAGTGTCCTTATTACTACTGTATATGTCAATGTGATATAAACTAAAGTTATATCCTTTATTTAAATGTTTTTATAAATAATGTTAACAGGTTGGTTAGCTCTGTTGTTGTTACTGTTGTTGTTGACCTGAGGTCACAGCGTGTTGTTTGTTGGGGTCTCCTCATGACGTCAGCAGGGTTTAACGTGACCTCGTCCCTGACGCTGGTCGGTTTCTCCTCGCTGTCTGGCCACAGCTCGCTCTTATTCTTCGTGTTTTTGTTGCTGTACCTCTTCGTGTTGTTCAGTGACTCTCTGGTGATTTATATCATCTGTTCGCAGCGAGCTCTTCACCGGCCCATGTTTACCTTCGTGGCATCATTTCTGCTGAACTCTCTCACAGCCAGCACACTGATTTATCCTAAAATTATGTCAGATCTGTTGCTGTCCGGCGCCGGCTTGGTGCAGGTGTCCCGGACTTTGTGTCTGTGCCAGGGTTTCTTTGTTTCCACTCTTGGTGGAGCTAGCTTCATGCTATTGTCGGCCATGGCCTTTGACCGCTACCTGTCCATCTGCCACCCGATGCACTACGCTGTGCTGGTAACTCCTGCCAAGGTGGTGCTGATGCTGCTTCTCTGCTGGATGCTGCCATTTAGTGGCAGCCTCAAACGCTGCTGGCTAGCCGCTTAGCTCTGCAGGGTGCAGCTCAACAGGGCTACTGCGACATCTACAGCCTTGTGAGCCTGAGCTGCGGTGGTGCTGAAGCGCAGCTGAGTGGAATATACATTCTGCTGATCACAGCAGTTATCGTATTCCTGCCCGCCGCCTTCATGCTCTTCTCCTACGCTAGGATCCTCTTCATCTGTCTGTGGCGCTCACGTAGCTTCAGCAACAAAGCTCTACAAACCTGTCTTCCTCACCTGCTCGTCTTCTTTAACTATTCCATCAGCGTCTACTTAGATCTGATGCTTCGCCGCCTGCAGAGCAACAGAGAATCTGACTCCACCCTCATCACCTCCATCCTGATGATGCTAGTACCCACTGTACTGAACCCTGTGGTGTACGGACTGAAGTTAAAGGAGGTGTTCACGCATGTGAAGAGGCTGCTGAGCTGCCGCAGAGACAGCTGATCCAACACTGTTTGATTGCACCACACAAAGATCCATGCAGCCAGAAGCATTTGTTGCACATCAGGAGAAACAGTGCGGCCCATATTCAGTTGATCACCACAAACATAACTGAGAGCGGGAAACATTTTCTAGGCCTCCTTCTCGACTCCACTTCACCATGGGCCATCCCCAAGAGGGTCCCGTCTCCGTCCTCCCCTAGAGGGTCCTGTCAACTTCTATTTCTAATAAATATGAACAGGTGACATAAAAAAAGTACAAAATGTATGAACAAATACAAGTACTAGAAAATAAAAAGTATGAATACGTAAACAAAATATAAGAATACCATCAATACCGTTCTGGTGCATAATATGTTTAAGGTACTAGAAGATTGTTTACTTATGTTATACGTATATTTGAGGTTTGCATTTCTAAGGAAAAGGTTCCCAGATTTCTTCAAACATATTTAGTCTGTTCCTCAAATATTTGTACAGACAGTGATATTCCCCATCAAGGGTATTCCAGTGTGTGAGGTGGTCTACTAGGGGCCGTGGTGGTTGTACAGTCTGACCGCTGCAGGAAGGAGCTGTGTATCTCTCGTGAACACCGTGGTGCAGCAGCCTCACTGAAGGACCTGTGGTATCTCTCTGTGAAACACCGTGGTGCAGCAGCCTCACTGAAGGAGCTGTGGTATCTCTCTGAAACACCGTGGTGCAGCAGCCTCACTGAAGGACCTGTGGTATCTCTCGTGAAACACCGTGGTGCAGCAGCCTCACTGAAGGAGCTGTGGTATCTCTCTGTGAAACACCGTGGTGCAGCAGCCTCACTGAAGGAGCTGTGGTATCTCTCTGTGAAACACCGTGGTGCAGCAGCCTCACTGAAGGACTGTGGTATCTCTCGTGAAACACCGTGGTGCAGCAGCCTCACTGAAGGAGCTGTGGTATCTCTCTGTGAAACACCGTGGTGCAGCAGCCTCACTGAAGGAGCTGTGGTATCTCTCGTAAAACACCGTGGTGCAGCAGCCTCACTGAAGGAGCTGTGGTATCTCTCTGTGAAACACCGTGGTGCAGCAGCCTCACTGAAGGAGCTGTGGTATCTCTCTGTGAAACACCGTGGTGCAGCAGCCTCACTGAAGGAGCTGTGGTATCTCTGTGAAACACCGTGGTGCAGCAGCCTCACTGAAGGAGCTGTGGTATCTCTGTGAAACACCGTGGTGCAGCAGCCTCACTGAAGGACTGTGGTATCTCTCTGTGAAACACCGTGGTGCAGCAGCCTCACTGAAGGAGCTGTGGTATCTCTGAAACACCGTGGTGCAGCAGCCTCACTGAAGGACTGTGGTATCTCTCGTGAAACACCGTGGTGCAGCAGCCTCACTGAAGGAGCTGCGGTATCTCTCTATTTGAAACACCGTGGTGCAGCAGCCTCACTGAAGGACCTGTGGTATCTCTCTGTGAAACACCGTGGTGCAGCAGCCTCACTGAAGGACCTGTGGTATCTCCGTGAAACACGTGGTGCAGCAGCCTGTCACTGAAGGACCTGTGGTATCTCCGTGAAACACCGTGGTGCAGCAGCCTGTCACTGAAGGACCTGTGGTATCTCCTCTGCACAGACAGGGTGTCCAGCAGGGAGCACAGCTCAGCCATGTGATAGTTCTTCTGCTTTAGCACTAGCAGCTTTGTAAATAGTAAGTTGTATGAGAGATCATTCACAGCTACACTGAGGTGATCGGATGGTTTTATAGCATCCTCTGTTAGTGACTGCAGGATGACATATGACTATAACATCTCATATTAGGAAGTGCAGCTGCATTAATTCTTTCTTTATCAAATTCAGATACAAAGAACACATCACATGTATTTGTTTGAGTTTATATCTCACTGTAACTAAAGTGCAAAGTCATCTTCATGGAGCTAATGTACTATCTCTCCTCATATAAATGTAAAAAATGCTCCAAACTTACTGAAACTCTCTCTAAAACATGTCCAACTAAAGCCACCAGACTCAGGGACAGTTTCATCACACAGGCCATAAGACTGTTAAACACCTGAACCTTTGAAACAACATCCATAACATTAATCTGGCTGCAACTTAGAAATTATTTATCTAATATATCATATTCCAATCACTTGTATCTAGACTCTTATTGCACTATTTCACTATTTTACTTTTTGTATTTACTTGCAATTTTTTTTCTGTTTATCTGTGTTATAGTGTTGCTCTGTTGGAGGAGCCTGTGACCTCAGATTTTCATCGTCATAACTACACTGTAACTATTTACGTATGACCAATAAAGCCTTGAACATAGCACCATGCCTACACACGGTAACATCACGTCCTGACCTGTAGAGAGACAGTAAAGTGGAGCCAGGATTCAGTTAACCCGCCTAACAAAGGACAAAGGTTCCACATGTAAAGAGTACATAAACAATAAATGTCTTTTATACAACATTTACATTTTTCCAGAATTTTTTATATGGTGTGTTATTTGTGATATTGTCTTTTCTACTGTAGAAATGTTCATATATCTCTAATTGTACCATGTTTGGGGTGTACCACATCTGTAGAGTCTTGTGGTGTAGACGCTCTGCTATGAGGAGCTACGAAAAGAACCAGAACATATGAACCGGTCGGACTGCAGAGTAAAGCTCATGAGGAAACATTATAATAAGTCTCACTGCTCGAAACAAAGGTCCACTGTGCTGACATTTAGAAAAACAAGTCAACCTGCCGTTGGGCTGGTTAGCTAAAAGCCTATGTTCACTGGCTAGCTTACGTTAGCGATTTAGCTAATTTAGCTAACTTTACATAGCTAACGCTCACTAGCTAGCTTATGTTAGCTAAATCGCTAACATTCACTAGCTAGCTTGCTTTAGCTAAATCGCTAACGTAAGCTAGCAAGTGAACGTAAGCTATTTAGCTAACTTTCACCAGCTAGCTTATGTTAGCGTTTTAGCTAATGTCCGTATCAAATGTTCAATAGCTAGCTTACTTTAGCTAAATCATTAAAGTAATCTAGCTAGTGAACGTTAGCTATTTAGATAACGTCCAGTTAACATTCCCTAGCTAACGTTCACTAGCTAGCTTATGTTAGCTATCTAACTAATGTTCCCTATCAAACGTTCAATAGCTAGCTTACGTTAGCATTCTAAAAACACGAACATTTTGGAGGACCGCCTCAGTCCAGCTGTATTCGCCTCTAGGAGCTGGTAAGCCATCCAATGTGAAGTTGGAGCTAAACTGGTTGGATTCTGACAGCGAGAACAGAGCAAGGGGACATTTTCCATGATTAAGTTAAAGAATGGCTTTTATGTTATTTAGTCCACTAGAAATGTGTTTCACGTCTCCAGATAATCCATTAAAAAACTTTGACTTGTAATACTTGGGTTAACAGAACAGAAACTCCCATTAAAGATAGGATTCTAACATTATTCAAGTGTATACTGTATTTGTGCTCTGACATGTGACACAGTAAAGTTGGTGTATAATGAGCTCCACGGAGGAAGAAGGATGGTGATAAAAGCAGCATCACAGCTTCATGTTCACTGAGATGCTGTCTCTGTCTGTACATGCTTCATCATATCTACATTAATGTTATATTAATGTTTCACCAGCTGGATTCAGGTCAGTTTCTCCTCATGTTCACTGAGATGCTGTCTCTGTCTGTACATGCTTCATCATATCTACATTAATGTTATATTAATGTTTCACCAGCTGGATTCAGGTCAGTTTCTCCTCATGTTCACTGAGATGCTGTCTCTGTCTGTACATGCTTCATCATATCTACATTAATGTTATATTAATGTTTCACCAGCTGGATTCAGGTCAGTTTCTCCTCATGTTCACTGAGATGCTGTCTCTGTCTGTACATGCTTCATCATATCTACATTAATGTTATATTAATGTTTCACCAGCTGGTTTCAGGTCAGTTTCTCCTCATGTTCACTGAGATGCTGTCTCTGTCTGTACGTGCTTCATCATATCTACATTAATGTTATATTAATGTTTAACAGCTGGATTCAGGTCAGTTTCTCCTCATGTTCACTGAGATGCTGTCTCTGTCTGTACATGCTTCATCATATCTACATTAATGTTATATTAATGTTTCACCTGGTTTCAGGTCAGTTTCTCCTCATGTTCACTGAGATGCTGTCTCTGTCTGTACATGCTTCATCATATCTACATGAATGTTATATTAATGTTTAACAGGTGGATTCAGGTCAGTTTCTCCTCATGTTTCGTGTCACATACAGTCCATGGTTCACTGTGGTCATCTTTCTGCTCAATGGTATATATTAATATTTTAACAGGTGGATTCAGGTCAGTTTCTCCTCATGTTTCGTGTTCATTGTGATGATTGTTCTGCTGGTTTATGACTCATTTCACATATATGTCATATATATAACCACTCTTTAAATCATTGTTATGTGCTCATGCTTTTGTTTTAACAGGTGTATTCAGGTCAGTTTCTCCTCATGTTCACTGAGATTATGTTTCTCTGTTTTCATGATTAATCATATTTTAACATTCTTTAAATGAATATTATAACTATTAATGTTGTGTGTATATATTAACATAATTGTTTAAACAGGTGGATTCAGGTTAGTTTCTCCGCCTGCTTCATGTTCACGTGATAATCTTTCTGCCTTTTCCTGATTCATTATGAAACAAAATATGTACTTTATATTAATGCTGTATATATTAATGTTATATAAATTGAAGTTAATGTTTAACCAGCTGGATTCAGGTCAGTTTCTCCTCATGTTTCGTGTTCCTTGTGCTAATGTTAGTTTAATATCTCACTTATAAATGTTATTTTGAAGTCATATGTATAAATGTTTCTTACATTATTGTTATATATTCACGTTAATGTTTTAACAGGTGGATTCAGGTCAGTTTCTCCTCATGTTTACTGAGATTATGTTTCTCTGTTTTCATGATTAATCATATATTAACATTCTTTAAATGAATGTTATAAATATTAATGTTGTGTGTATATCTTAACATAATTGTTTAAACAGGTGGATTCAGGTCTGTTTCTCCGCATGTTTCTCACGTTTCGTGTTCATGTTTTAAATATGAATGTTACATAAACGTGTGTTCTAAATATTCCAGTTTCCTTATTACTAGTGTATATGTCAATGTGATATAAACTAAAGTTATATCCTTTATCTAAATGTTTTTATAAATAATGTTAACAGGTTGGTTAGCTCTGTTGTTGTTACTGTTGTTGTTGACCTGAGGTCACAGCGTGTTGTTGTTGGGGTCTCCTCATGACGTCAGCAGGGTTTAACGTGACCTCGTCCCTGACGCTGGTCGGTTTCTCCTCGCTGTCTGGCCACAGCTCGCTCTTATTCTTCGTGTTTTTGTTGCTGTACCTCTTCGTGTTGTTCAGTGACTCTCTGGTGATTTATATCATCTGTTCGCAGCGAGCTCTTCACCGGCCCATGTTTGCCTTCGTGGCATCATTTCTGCTGAACTCTCTCACAGCCAGCACACTGATTTATCCTAAAATTATGTCAGATCTGTTGCTGTCCGGCGCCGGCTTGGTGCAGGTGTCCCGGACTTTGTGTCTGTGCCAGGGTTTCTTTGTTTCCTCTCTTGGTGGAGCTAGCTTCATGCTATTGTCGGCCATGGCCTTTGACCGCTACCTGTCCATCTGCTACCCGATGCACTACGCTGTGCTGGTAACTCCTGCCAAAGTGGTGCTGATGCTGCTTCTCTGCTGGATGCTGCCTGCTATTTTAGGGGGAGTCACAACGCTGCTGGTTAGCCGCTTACCGCTCTGCAGGGCGCAGCTCAACAGGGCCTACTGCGACATCGACAGCTTTTTCACCTGAGCTGCGGTGGTGCTGAAGCGCAGCTGAGTGGAATATACATTCTGCTGATCGTCACAGCCACCATCTTCCTGCCCGCCTTCATGCTCTTCTCCTACGCTAGGATCCTCTTCATCTGTCTGCGGCGCTCACGTAGCTTCAGCAGCAAAGCTCTACAAACCTGTCTTCCTCACCTGCTCGTCTTCTTTAACTATTCCATCAGCGTCTACTTAGATCTGCTGCTTCGCCGCCTGCAGAGCAACAGAGAATCTCACTCCACCCTCATCACCTCCATCCTGATGATGCTAGTACCTACTGTACTGAACCCCGTGGTGTACGGACTGAAGTTAAAGGAGGTGTTACGCATGTCAAGAGGCTGCTGAGCTGCCGCAGAGACAGCTGATCCAAACACTGTTTGATTGCACCACACAAAGATCCATGCAGCCAGAGGCATTTGTTGCACATCAGGAGAAACAGTGCGGCCCATATTCAGTTGATCACCACAAACATAACTGAGAGCGGGAAACATTTTCTAGGCCTCCTTCTCGGCTCCACGTCACCATGGGCCATCCCCAAGAGGGTCCCGTCTCCGTCCTCCCCTAGAGGGTCCTGTCCACTTCTATTTCTAATCAAATATGAATAGGTGACATAAAAGAAAAGTACCAAAATGTATGAACAAATACAAAAACTAGAAAATAGAGAATAACAAACAAAATATTAAGAATACCGTCAATACCGTTCCGGTGCATAATATGTTTAAGGTACTAGAAGATTGTTTACTTATGTTATACGTATATTTTAAGGTTTGAATTTCTAAGGAAAAGGTTCCGAGAATTCTTCAAACATATTTAGTCTGTTCCTCAAATATTTTTACATACAGTGATATTCCCCATCAAGGGTATTCCAGTGTGTGAGGTGGTCTACTAGGGGCCGTGGTGGTTGTACAGTCTGACCGCTGCAGGAAGGGAGGAGCTGTGGTATCTCTCTGTGAAACACCATGGTGCAGCAGCCTCACTGAAGGAGCTGTGGTATCTCTCCGTGAAACACCGTGGTGCAGCAGCCTGTCACTGAAGGAGCTGCGGTATCTCTCCGTGAAACACCGTGGTGCAGCAGCCTGTCACTGAAGGAGCTGTGTATCTCTCTGTGAAACACCGTGGTGCAGCAGCCTCACTGAAGGAGCTGTGGTATCTCTCTGTGAAACACCGTGGTGCAGCAGCCTCACTGAAGGACCTGTGGTATCTCTCTGTGAAACACCGTGGTGCAGCAGCCTCACTGAAGGACCTGTGGTATCTCTCTGTGAAACACCGTGGTGCAGCAGCCTCACTGAAGGAGCTGTGGTATCTCTCTGTGAAACACCGTGGTGCAGCAGCCTCACTGAAGGAGTTGTGGTATCTCTCTGTGAAACACCGTGGTGCAGCAGCCTCACTGAAGGAGCTATGGTATCTCTCTGTGAAACACCGTGTGCAGCAGCCTCACTGAAGGAGCTGTGGTATCTCTCGTGAAACACCTGGTGCAGCAGCCTGTCATGAAGGAGCTGTGGTATCTCTCGTGAAACACCGTGGTGCAGCAGCCTCACTGAAGGAGCTGTGGTATCTCCGTGAAACACCGTGGTGCAGCAGCCTCACTGAAGGACTGTGGTATCTCCGTGAAACACCGTGGTGCAGCAGCCTCACTGAAGGACCGTGGTATCTCCGTGAAACACCGTGGCGCAGCAGCCTCACTGAAGGACCTGTGGTATCTCTCTGTGCAGACAGGGTGTCCAGCAGGGAGGACAGCTCAGCCATGTGATAGTTCTTCTGTTTAGCACTAGCAGCTTTCTAAATAGTGAGTTGTATTAGAGATCATTCACAGCTACACTGAGGTGATCGGATGGTTTTATAGCATCCTCTGTTATGGCGCCTTTCCATCGCAGGGCCTCGCTCGGCTTAGTACTAAGGAACCTGCATAATCTATTAAATATAATTATAACTTTGGCCCGACATATCATCTGTGTAAATGTATGCTTAGGAAACCAGGGCAAAAAGGTCTCCTGAGGGTATTATTTTGTTTGCTGTGCTCAATGGTGTGCATTGACTTAGGAATGTAGTGGATCCAGTTACCCCGTTGTTTATGAACTGATAGGAGGGAGGGGTTTTTTTGCAGGAGAAAGGTAATAAAAACTGACACCATTGAGTCTATGCAGAGATTGTACTGAGGGAAAGATTGAGATACGGAGTGGTACGGCCAGGTGCTGAGGATATTGGTACCTCAACCCCCACGTTCCATGGTTGTTTGTGGTAGGGCTGCCATAAATTGGTATGGTAGGCTGCCATAAATTGTTTATGGTAGGGATGCCATAAAAGATGCCTGAGACTGACCGGCGCCGCAGGAGATCCAAACTCCCACGGTTATGGCTGACTCACTCTGATTCGCCCAGGAGTGAGTCCACCAACACCTAGGGAGGAGCAACCGACACAACTCCTCCCACAGAACTCCTCTGCATTTGTGTGCATAAATATTGTGAATTCTGTACCCGGGGCCTCTGTTCTGTTGACTGTCTGATACGTACATCGCACGGTGAAGAACCGGCCCGAAGTACTTCGTTATATTGTACTGTTGTTTTCTACCATTAAATCAGTTATTGTTAATCTCATATCTCTGTGTCTGAGCCCTTCCTTTCATAGCAGACCACTCATCAAACGAACAGCGCGGAGCGGGTTGAACCTTCAACCACTCAGAGGGGTGGTGCTCCAAAATCCAACAATTTGGTGACCAACCGACGTGATGAGTAGGGTCTCATAGAAGGAACACCGGCAGCCAGCGGACGAACGGTCCAGGGAAGACACCTCGAATACCTCTGACAACTAAACCAGGGCGCCCCACAACTGAAAGGTGAGCAGATACCTGTTATTATCAAAATCTGTGATTGGCTATACTACAAAATTTTAGAGTTGTCAGCGGCATTTTTCAGTGTTTTAGTCTTACGGTAGAGAACAGTACTACAGAATAACACTTTCCAGTCTCAAAGAGGAGCTGCAGTTGTGTTATATGTGGGGTATTTCAAGAGGAGAAACGCAACTTTCAAAATCAATTTGAAATGACCGGATCTCGCAAACTCTTGCTGTGGGGTTAATCTAGAAGACTAAACGTGACGATAAAGAGATTCTGTAGACTGGGTTTCGACTCCTTGCCAAAAGCCACATCCTCGTAAGAGGGTGTCGAAGCGCTTTTGGAAGTCTCTCCATCTGTTGAAATATACATCGCACTATAAAAGTCAACTAGACTGTACGGGGAATATGATTAATTGTGTAACGAGATTGCAGTGGTTTTAAACGAATAAAGGAATCCCAGCTGCAATCGTCGTCCGAGATTTCAGTGGTTATAAAAGTAAAGGAAGTCCAGCTGAAATACTCTGAGAAATAAGGTGACACACACAGTAATTCTTAGACGAATTCTGGTTTGGGGTCATCGACTAACGTACACAGGCAATCCTTAGACGGATCTGGGGTTACGTTAGATATATTTATTTTGAGTGTGATTAACTGTGGTTGTATATTATAATATTTTCAACATCAATTTGAAAGGACCGTCCCTGAGAGTATTGTAGAATCTTATTTGTATCTGATAGCATATACGTGACGAGTAAAAGTTATTGTAGACTGGGTTTCGACTCCAGGCCTGGGGCCGCACCTCGTAAGAGGCCGAGAAGCGCTCTTGAGAGTCGCCGTAACTGGTTTAAATACACCTCGCACCGACAATTATCAGACTGTATACCGGTGGGAATAAAACTACAATAATTAGTTAATTATAGTATGCAGAAATATCTGGTATTTTTTATAAGAAATTAAAACCTTTAGGAGAAGCGCTCTTGAGAGTCGCCGTAACTGGTTTAAATACACCTCGCACCGACAATTATCAGACTGTATACCGGTGGGAATAAAACTACAACAATTAGTTAAGTATAGTACACAGAAGTACCTGGTATTTTTTATAAAAAACTAAAACCTTTAGGAGAAGCAGATACGAACGAAGTCAAAATGGAAGGAGAATTTGAACGTGAAGAGAGAGAATTAGGAGTCCCTGTTCCGGGTAGTTTAAGGGAACAGTGGGGACAAGCAGAGAGATTGATACTTAGCGGACTTAAACCCGGAGATCATAAAAAGGCGAGCAGGGATCTCCGTTTCTTACACGATCAGATGATCGCAGAGAATAGAGTAGAGGGTGACGAGGCAATAAGTCTCCTAGCCACAGCACTCAATACATACGAGCGACAGTTGGTTCAGAAATTAGAAACTCTCAACAAGCAGAAGGCAGGTTTTGGCAGGGCTTCTAAACTTAACAAAAAAGGGAGCTAGTTGACAAGCTAAGGAGAATAGGCCATAACGCAGCCTTAGTCATGAATGGAGTGGCAGTATCCTGCCTTCTGAGAGAAACTCCCGCCAAAAATCTGCCCGCCATAGCAGCCCCTCCCACAGAAGTGATAGAGCCAGTCAGGAAGGAGAAGCCATATGGTGGGCCCCTCCCAGACATCCCAGAGGGCGGTCCCGTCCTCTATCCAGATTTATACAACCCCTTTAAGACCCGACCCCCTCCCTATACGCTTCCCTCCCCCTCTAACCCCCCCTCACCCAGTTCCCCTCCCATGACAAACCTTCACATGCTGTTTACAGACGCACCTTCTGAATCAGAACTAGAAAAAGAGGTCAAAGGGGAGGGAATTTCAGAATGACAGGAAATGTCTCTCTGATTCCCAACAGACTCACTCTACTCCCAGGAGAAGGGATAGGTGTAGCTCAGTTAACACACAACCGTCAGACAATAGAGAAGCTTCAGAATCAGAAATAAAAACGGGCACACCACCATAACTACCCTCATCAGCTAGCAGCTAAAGAGAGCAACACCCCACCAGTTACCAAGGCCAAATTTTGCGAAGAACGAGTGATTAGACTGAGGACATTGTTGACTCCAAAGACAGATACCAATGAGGAACCTACGGTAGCTGAATTGATAGCAATTAGACACATAACTGATAAGGAAGAAAATGAACGAAAGGAGCTTACAAAGAGCGAGTGTTGTGGGAAGAAACAACATTCAGAGAGAGAGAACAGGGTGAGATTGAGCGTGAAAGAAAGGACAGACACAGGGGTAGAGTGCATACTATGTCCAGAGAAACCTCCCCTAGCCTCTCACCATTAAGAAGCGCTAGTTTAAATGGAGAACCATTTGCAGAGAGATCCAGACAGACTAGACATGCTCCAATAGCGCAACGAGCTTCTCTTCTGAGAGAGAAAATATTGACCAAAACGATGACTTGGACGGTTCGGACTCAGACGAAGACAGACACATTTCTAATCAGTATTTGTCTGCACTGATGAAGGAACCAGAATCGAACTGTAGACACCATAAAAAAACAGAGTTCAGGTTATAACCATGACAGGACAGATTTCAGAAACTGACCAAGAGACAGTAGCTGAATTACCTCAGATGGTGAGACGTAGCCAGAGACAACGTGACAAGAATCCTGACGAACAGGTTGTTTTGACCTTGCCACTAGTCGCCCTCCCAACTGGAGGGTCGACATACCACCCGTTCACTATGGGTGACATTCACGCACTGGTTGACAGAATGCCCCTACCTACGGAGGGAGGGAGAAATTGGATGAGGAAGTTTGCTGATATCACAACAGGGCAGAGTATCTGCATTGGGGATTTCAGGCGAATTTTGGCTCAGCAGACGAGTGCGTATGAAGTTCAGCGAGTTGAAAGGGTGGGAACAGGAAAGTATCGGGACGATCTTCCCATCATCACGAACAACATACACAGCCAATTGAGCGTCGCCATGAGAGAGCATTTCCCACAAACAGGGGGCGGGTATGGGTCGCTAGCATTCACATTCACTCCTGGAGAGGCTGCAGCAACCATGTTGCTCAGATCCAGGGAGCAGTACACTACAGCCACTGATTGTAGTCCAGACAATAATGATCAACACAAACAGATGTTCCGCAAAGCAATTCTTGCTGCAGTTCCAGCAGAGATTAAGGCTCTTATGGAAGACAATCCAGAGGCAGACCATCTGCCTACACAGACGTGGGAAAGGCACTTGGCCCACCACATGGGTAAATACAATAAGGTACTTACCAAGACAAAGACAGAGGAGGAAGAGTTAAGAGTCCAGCTCCTCCGCACACAGCTAGAATTAGCCCGTAAGGCAGTACAGACCGAGAAGAAAAGTGCCAAACAGCTTGTTGTCCGCTCAGATAGTGATGTGCCGAAAGCCCCTGTGGCTCTGGCCCAACAGCCGGCTCCGTTCTGGCCTTTCCCTGGGGTGTATCCGCCTCCGGCTCCTGCTTACAATGTGGCTCCGTATGTCTTTAATCCTGCTACGCAGACACAGAGGGGTGGTGGGGGTAGGGGAGCTCCCAGAAGGGGGTTCCAAGGACCATCAGCCCAGAGGTGTGCTTCACGTGTGGTCAGTCTGACCATTGGTGGAGGGAGTGCCCGCATGGCCACCACCTCCACAAAGAGGAAAGGGACAAGGGGGACAAGGGAGACAAAGTGGCGGACAAGGAACCAGAAAAGACATGCAGTATTACCAGCAGAACCATGAGAGCACAACAGGGTCAAGCTCAGAATGGACATATGGCTCCGAACGCAGTGGCGGTCCCTGGTGGACAGTACGTGCAGTATGATCCGGAGAAGGGGTATTACCCACAATGAAGGGGCCCGGGGAACCCAGAATGTACGGGCCTGGCGGATCCTTACATTAACATGACTATTAAGCAGATTTCACTGCCGTTTTTGGTCGATTCTGGGGCTCGATATTCTACTATCAACACTCCTGAATTCGACAAATCCAGTTCAGATGATACTGTCGCAGTCATGGGGTTTTCGGGACATATAGAACAGGTACCGCTCTCAACACCTCTGACCACTAAGATAGCAGGCCAGGTTTTTTTCCATCAGTACATCCTTGCACCCCAAAGTCCGGCCAACCTCATGGGCAGAGACGTTTTGATCAAAGCCAATGCCTCTATCCTCTGTTCCCCTGATGGTCTCATCATTTCATTTCCCGATGGTACTAAGTTGAACTGTTCATTGTCCACAATCAGAACAGGCTCCCAGATGATGATATCCCAGTCTACAGCCGCAGAGGCTACCCAGTATGCAACTATATACTGGGGCCTGCTAGACCGGCCGCAGGAGAACCACGGACTCTTTTCTATCTTTCAACAGTGGAAGCCCTGGATCAATCTCCTCCGCCCTTACGGGCCTCCTCCTGACCCTCCCCATCTTACTCTGTACTATGATAGACAGGATGACCAAACCTACGCCTATGCCTTTGATGCAGAGGTAGCAATGGCTACGTGGGAGGTAGATGCAGTTAAGTTATATATTGGCCAAGCAGGGGTAGCCGCAGCAATTGATCTAACTGACGAACAACAATATTGGTACCGTATGTCTTCTGAAGCCACCCCACACATTTCCCTAGCCATTAGGAAAGGTTACGAAGCTAAAGAACTGGGTCCCATGGTCAAAGCACTGTTAGAGGTCGAGGACTGGGAGCCCACACAGGTAGCATCACTTACCTTCTCTCCTTCACACAGCGCCTATGCACTTAAGATTCAGACACAGGAATGCATCTTTATGGAAAGGCACGAGGTAGACAGACATCATGGTAGGGAGAAAACGGATCATCCATTTACAGCAGACATGATACGTGACCTCCCTCCTGACTTGTGGTCAAGCGACTCTCATGACGTGGGTTTTTGTTCAAAAGCTGCTCCAATTACCTTCACTGTTGATACGGAACTTCCGGTTCATCTCTCTCAGTACCCGTTAAAATCGTTGGCTCGAGAAGGGGTGACCCAGGCAGTGGAAGGTCTTAAGAAGGCAGGCGTTTTGGAACCCTCCCACAGTGATTGGAACACACCTATTTTACCAGTACACAAGCCCAATGGGGACTACAGAATGGCACATGATCTTAGAGCTATCAACGCTATCACTACTACTCCTTTGATACCAGTTCCAAATCCCTACACAGCCATTTGCAACATTACTCCAGAGCACACGTGGTTCACATGTATTGATCTTGCAAATGCTTTCTTCTGCATTCCATTGGCAGAAGAAATGAGACCGATTTTCTCATTTACCATTGACAAAGAAAGATTGCAGTACACCAGACTTCCTCAGGGATTCAGTTTATCCCCAGGAATTTTCAACAAAGTTTTGAGGGAACAGTTGGACGGGGTTTCATTACCAGAGGGAGTGGTTTTGATACAATATGTGGATGACTTGCTTATTGCAGCCCCTTCAGCAGCCTCTTGTCTGGAAGCCACCCGTAATTTACTGGTGCGCCTGCACACAACAGGGTTCAAGGTATCCAAAAAGAAACTGCAGTGTACCCGCAAGGAGGTTGCATTTTTGGGCAGGCTCATCTCTCCGGCAGGTACAGGCATGTCAGCATCGCACCAGGAGCTCATTTTGAACCACCCGAAACCTAAAACTGTAAAAGACATGTTATCTTTTCTGGGCCTGACAGGCTACAGCCGACATTACATACCTGAGTACAACCCAAGGACTGCAGAGCTCAGAGCTCTGATTAACGACAAAGGTATCAGAAACTTGACAGCAACACTTGACTGGACTCAGACAGCAGAATCAGGATTCATCTCTCTGAAACAATCCATGTCCCAGGTAACAGCACTGGCTTCTGCATCATACATGTTGCCTTTCTTCCTTGACATTTCTGAGAATGAGAATACCGTAAACGGAATCCTATTTCAGAAAAAGGGGGGATGTAGGTCAATACTGATGTACATTAGCATAACACTGGATAGAGTGGAAAACAGAGAACCTCCATGCACACGACATGCAGCAGGAACAGCTCGGATTTTAAACAAAATTTCACACATCGTGATGCGGCACCCATTGACAGTTTTGACAACACACAGCATTGTCTCATTTGTTAACTCCAGCGCATTCACCATGTCATCCACCAGACAGACAAGACTTGAGAAAACTTTGACAGAAGCACACATAACCTATTCACATGAGGGCGTGAATAGCGCAGACAACATGGGCAGTGGAGAACCACACCGATGTGAGGACAAGGTCATACAGGATGTGAAGTTGAGAGTGGATCTCAGGGAGGAACCAATCCCAGACGCAGAAAACTTATTCACAGATGGTTGCTGCTTTAGGCACCCCATCTATGGGCTCCAGGCAGCCTATGCAGTGGTAAGTCAGACAGGCATAAGAGAGTTTGAAGAAAGAGCAGCTGAAAGGGTAACAGGGAAAGTCTCAGCACAGTTGGCAGAACTAAGAGGAGTCACTGCAGCGTTAGAACTATCAGATGGAAAGGAAGTTAACATCTACACAGACTCAGCTTATGTCCATGGAATAATTCATGTTGAAATGCGCCAGTGGATGAGAGCAGGATTTGTAACTTCAACCAATGTTCCCATTAAACATGAAAAGGACATCAAAAAGCTAGCGGAAGCAGTAATGTTACCAAGCAAATTAGCATTGCTAAAATGTAAAGGCCATAACAAAGCTGATAACTTCTTAGCTTGGGGAAACAATGCAGCAGACAGAGCAGCCAAAGACAAAGCAGGGTACTTACCACATTTCCAGATGTTGGTTACCAAAGCACCAGAGTTACTCCCAGCAGTCACTGATGACACTCTCAAGGTAGCACAGGAGGCAGGTTCCCCACAAGAGAAAACACTATGGTTGGAAAGGGGGGCTACGAACAAAGAAGGAATTTGGTACTCCCCAGACGGTAGACCAGTTCTACCCCCAGAGTGGATAAGATCCATGCTAAAAGAAGCGCATGGCCCCACCATTGTGGTAAAACTCAAATGGACAGACATCTCACGCATTGGTGGCACCCATACTTACCTGACATGATAGCGAACCATTTGGAAGAATGTGTAATCTGCCTCACCCACAACATCAGAGCAACAGTGAAGCCTCACCAGGGAAAGTTTCCTTTACCTAAAATGGCCGGAGAGCAAATCATCATTGACTACACAGATATGATTGATAAGGTTAGAGGGTTCAGGTATCTCCTAGTGGTGGTAGATGCATATACAGGATGGCCAGAGGCCATACCATGTCGCAGGGAAGATGCAGACTCAGTGATCAAGTTTCTTATCACTCATTACATCCCCCTACATGGGTTCCCCAGAAGGGTGAGGTCAGATAATGGCAGCCATTTCAAGAATCATCATTTGCAGACAGTTGAGAAGTCCCTTGGACTCAGACACAACTTTGGGTCAGTGTATCATCCACAGTCGCAGGGAAAGGTAGAAAGAATGAATCAGAGTATCAAACAGAAGCTCAGTAAGGCCTGTGAGGCCACAGGCATGAACTGGTTAGACGCACTACCTTTGGCCCTATTGTCCCTTCGCAGTTCTGTAAACAAAGGCACAGGCTTCTCTCCTTTTGAGCTAACACATGGTCACCAGTTTCCTGGACCTGGAGCATTAGCAGTAGGAAAAGAAGTAGAAGAGATGGATAGCAAACCATACTACCAGCAACTTAAGGGCTTGGTATCAGATTTCTCCACCCAGGTTGCTGACGCCAAAGGGGGACCGGAGAAGCACGAGGCTAACACCGCAGAATTCATCTGGCTGAAGGTCATCCGTCCGAAGTGGCTCAACCCAAGGTTCACCGGCCCGCACAGAGTGACTCAGAGGACATCACATGCAGTTCGCCTCGAAGGAAAGGGGGAAACGTGGTATCATTGGAGCCAGTGCGCCGTTGGAAAACCTCCAGCAAGGACGTTAGACGACATCAGAACTGACATCGCTGCAGCAGGACGAGAGAACGACACATCTGACGACGACAGCCCAGCAGAAGCAACGACCCACACAACAGAGGACAAGGACGCAGTTTTAACATACTTTGGTCTCCCTCCACTGTCATAAGAGGTTGTACTGGTGGGCAGTCCCCAAAGGTTTAAGGTACTCTAAATCCCAGCTTCTGATGGATTTATATAATGTTGGGGGACAGACGCAGTAGAAAAGAATGACAGTGGTTATGTTTCGAATGCTTTGTGTGAATTGATCTCTTGAGGTGAGATCAAAAGGGGGATTAAAGGAACCTGCATAATCTATTAAATATAATTATAACTTTGGCCCGACATATCATCTGTGTAAAATGTATGCTTAGGAAACCAGGGCAAAAAGGTCTCCTGAGGGTATTATTTTGTTTGCTGTGCTCAATGGTGTGTGCATTGACTTAGGAATGTAGTGGATCCAGTTACCCCCGTTGTTTATGACCTGATAGGAGGGAGGGGTTTTTTTTGCAGGAGAAAGGTAATAAAACTGACACCATTCAGTCTATGCAGAGATTGTACTGAGGGAAAGATTGAGATACGGAGTGGTACGGCCAGGTGCTGAGGATATTGGTACCTCAACCCCCCGTTCAACCCATGGTTGTTTGTGGTAGGGCTGCCATAAATTGGTTATGGTAGGGCTGCCATAAATTGTTTATGGTAGGGCTGCCATAAAAGATGGCCTGAGACTGACCGGCGCCGCAGGAGATCCAAACTCCCCACGGTTATGGCTTACTCACTCTGATTCGCCCAGGAGTGAGTCCAAACACCTAGGGAGGAGCAACCGACACAACTCCTCCCACAGAACTCCTCTGCATTTGTGTGCATAAATATTGTGAATTCTGTACCAACGGGGCCTCTGTTCTGTTTGACTGTCTGATACGTACAGCGCACGGTGAAAGAACCCAGGCCCGAAGTACTTCGTTATATTAGTACTTCGTTATATTGTACTGTTGTTTTCTACCATTAAATCAGTTTATTGTTAAATCTCATATCTCTGTGTCTGAGCCCTTCCTTTCATAGCAGACCACTCATCTAACGAACAGCGCGGAGCGGGTTTGAACCTTCAGCCACTCAGAAGGGTGGTGCTCCAAAATCCAACAGTACGGTATAGTTAGGCCTTGTTAGGACTGGCTCACTTTATGCTGCGTTTCCATTACAGTTTAGTAGCTGGGGCAGTAACTATATCAACGCAGTCAAGGCGGAGCCGTGACGTCATCTTCAATGCGAACCAGAGAAAAACAACATCAGCCGTTAGCTGTTAGCACTCAGAGCTCACAGCTCCTCATATCTGTTCAGAAACTAGACAAAAGTTAAACAAGTACAAACCACAGACTGTCTGTGTCATGGCGAATACAGTCGCTGCTTTATTTATGTCTGTAGGCCGTTGTTGTGAGTGTGGACGGTCGGAGCATATACTGCGTTAGCTTAGCCGATCTCCATTTAGAAAACACACATTTTAAAAGGTGTTTCGCCTGCTGTCTGTCTGCAGACTTGTTAAAGCATTAATTCATGGTTTTTACTAACCGGTAGCAGTATGTTGTTACTTCGGCATCATTTTGAAACGTGTATTACAATTAAATCACGGTCAAATATGTTCATCTTGTTGTAGTTGTAGCCCCCTTGCCAGCGATTCTCTCTCTAGTTTAGCATACTCAGCCCGACTCAGCCTGGTTGTTGGCCCGCTAAGGACCTCGATTTTATGGGGCCAGAAAAACTGTGAAATAGTACCCGCTAGCCGGTACTACGCTAAGTGGAAACGTAACCAAAAACGGGCCGCGCACGGCACGGCACGCTTAAAGGTGGGGGGTAATTTTTGAGAAACCAGCTCGAGTGCGCTAGAATTTGAAAAAATCTGCCACTTCCTTACAGAGGCCCTCCTCCAACACCAACGAACGCGCACATGACCAATGAGGGCACGAGATAAGTTTGTGCACAGATGGAAGGCTGACAGGCAGGTAGGCCATCCAGTTACTTTAGCCGGGCCGGCTCAGATGATTGGTCGTGCTTTTTACAGTACTACGGCTTCCACAGATGAAATATTTGTATGGATTTTTTGTCAAAGCATTTAAGATATTCATTGCTATCGGGATGTTAAGAGCATTCCATGGAATATAACAAAAAGTGTATCTCGAGCCGGTTTCTCAAACTTACCTACCCCACCTTTAAACCGCGCTGTAGTGGAAATGCGCCATTAGTGACTGCAGGATGACATAAGACTATACAATCTCATATTAGGAAGTGCCGCTGCATTAATTGTGTCTTTATCAAATTCACAAAAAGAAACACATCACATTTCTTTGTCTGAGTTTATATCTCACTTTAACTAAAGTGCAAAGTCATCTTCATGGAGCTAATGTACTATCTCTCCTCATATAAATGTAAAAATGCTCCAAACTTACTGAAACTCTCTCTAAAACATGTCCAACTAAACCACCAGACTCAGGGACAGTTTCATCCCACAGGCCTTAAGACTGTTAAACACCTGAACTTTTGAAACAACATCCATAACATTAATCTGGCTGCAACATAGAAATTATTTATCTAATATATCATATTCCAATCACTTGTATCTAGACTCTTATTGCGTTTTACTTGCACTATTTTTTCTTTTAATCTGTTTTATAGAGTGCCGCAGTGACGCGTCCTAAAGCCCGGAAGTAAACTCCTTCCGGTTCCTTCGACAAAAACCAATGCAATTTCTCCATAGGATTTTGGAAAATAGCTGGAAATAAGGTCTGTGGTTGACACACATTTAAGAGAAGGATCACGTTTTGTTCAGCCGGATAATCTCAACATGTCTACCCTACTTTTATAATTTTCTAATCATAAATCTAGTCGCCAGAAGCAACATGCTAACGTTATGCTATAAACGAACTACAGCAGGGTCGCTGCTTCAACGTCACGCCAACTTAAGATCCATATTTAAAACTACAGATTCAAAATTGTACAAGTTGAAGCGTTTGTTTGAACAGTTTGCAGGAGGCAGGTACTTGCTTTCAAGCAGAACACGGGGAAAAACAAACTTAGCGGGAGTGTTTACGTATTCGGTGTAATGACGTAAAACGGCCTCGACAACTTCTGTAGTCCTATTCAGTAGAGATGGGTGAGTCCTGATTCATCCGGCTCATTAACCCGGATCCTAGTAATGAGCTGGTCGTGACGAGTCTCCCCTCTCGATTAACCCGAGTCCTTTGAGTCCTACACCTGGTGACGTACAAATTAAAACTATAAATTGCGTCACTCGCTACCCTCCTTATAACATGTAAAATCACATTACAACGTACCCCAGTCCATCTGCCTAGCCTTTAGCAAGTAGGATAGCTGCCAGAAGTTATCGTTTGGCTCAGGGGACGCGGATCAGTGAAACTTCCTGCAGACTCGTGCGGACTCAGAGCCGTAACCGTAGCAGATCCAGGCAGACTCATCATGCACGAGTCAACAGCAGACTCAGATTCGCAAATCCTGACTCACTGAATCAAGGGAACTTCCTTCACTTCCTGCAGACTCGTGACTCGTGGGGACTCAGAGCCGTAACCTTATAGCAGATCCAGAGATCCAGACTCGTCATGCACGAGCATAGCCGCGGGAACTGGGAAGTCATTTTACTTAGGGGGTGCGGACAAAAGTGGGGAGAGATTTCAACGACAGTAACATGAAGTTTTTCAAATTCACACCATTCGCAGCCCCGCCTCCAGCACCCCTACTTCCCGCGGCTATTGTGCACGAGTCAACAGCAGACTCAGAGATTCGCAAATCCTGACTCACTGTGCAAAACATAGCAGACTCGTGCGGACTCAGAGCCGTAACCGTATTGCAGCAGATCCAGAGATCCAGCAGACTCGTCGTCATGCACGAGTCAACAGCAGACTCAGATTCGCCAAATCGCAAAATAACCCTTTTTTTTTGTGATCAACATTTTTTATTAAAGCAAAAGACACTGTGTAGCGGACGTTAATGTAACGTTAGTTTAATATGCTCGTGAAATGCAACAACTTTTCGGTTTCACCGGTAGGATTTCTACGCTCTTGGTGATGCTGACTCATATGACTGAAAGGACTCGTATGATCCGGATCTCTTCAATGACTGACTCAGAAGACTCCGAGTCTGTAAAAGGATCCGGATTTGCCATCTCTACTATTCAGCCACTTGGTAGCAACCATCGTTTTTCAACTCTTCAAAAATCACCAGTGGGGTCACTGCTGATGGATTTAATGTCGTAGAACAAAAAGTGATCCGTCTCTTGTTGGAGCACCACCCTTTGGAGTGGTTGAAGGTTCAAGCCTGCTCCGCGCCGTTCTTTGATGAGTGGTCTGCTATAAGAGGAAGGACTCAGACACAGAGATATGAGGTTAAAAATAAGCTGATTTAATGGTAAAAGCAACAGTACAATATAACGACGTACTTCGGGCCCTGGTTCTACTACCGTGCGATATACGTATCGGGACAGTCAGACAGAACAGGGGCCCCGAGTATAAGGAAGTTACAATATTTATACACACAAACGGGGAGGAGTTGTGTCGGTTGCTCCTCCCTAAGTGTTATTTACTGGTGGATTCACTCCTGGCGAGCCCTAGGCAGCGAATCAGAGTGAGTCAGCATTGCTGCCTGGAGACCGTCTTCCACTCCTGGACAGAGCGCGGGAGATTTGGATCTACTGCGCCCGCTGATAAGTCCCAGGCCGTCTTCATGGCAGCCATGGGGTGAACAATTCATGGGGTCAACATGGGGTGAACATAACAATCTTTATCTTCGCACCTGGCGGTACTCCCTCTTCCTAGGGGTCAACATTCGGTGAACATAACAATCTTTATCTTTGCAAAGCTGGTGCGATGTGCTGTTCTGACTACCTCTTTGTATTCTCTAAGTCTCTGCACATGACCTTGCTACTTTCAATGTTGCAAGTTAAACACTTTCCCATGCAACCCCTCCCCACGCTCCTGTCCACCCCATCAAAACCCGGGGGGGGGCGACTGGGTCCATCCATTCCCAAGTCACGGCACACACAATGAGCACAGCAAGCAAATAATGCAACAATAAGAATATTACCCTAGTTTCATAAGCAGTTTCATAAGCATACATTTTACACAGACTATTGGCGCCTAAGATATGTCGGGCCAAGGTTATAGTTATTGAAACAGGTTATACAGGTTACAATTTGTGTCAACCACAGACCTTATTTCCAGATATTTTCAAAATCCTATGGAGAAATTGTATTGCTTTTTGTCAAGGAACCGGAAGTGGTAAAAATGCTAACTTACTTCCGGATTTTAGGACGCGTCACTGTGGCACTCTATAGTGTTGCTCTGTTGGAGGAGCCTGTGACCTCAGATTTTCATCGTCATAACTACACTGTAGCTATGTACGTATGACTAATAAAAGCCTTGAACCTTGAACATAGCACCATGCCTACACACGGTAACATCACGTCCTGACCTGTAGAGAGACAGTAAAGTGGAGCCAGGATTCAGTTAACCCGCCTAACAAAGGACAAAGGTTCCACATGTAAAGAGTACATAAACAATAAATGTCTTTTATACAACATTTACATTTTTCCAGAATTTTTTACATGGTGGGTTATTTGTGATATTGTCTTTTCTACTGTAGAAATGTTCATATATCTCTAATTGTACCATGTTTGGGGTGTACCACATCTGTAGAGTCTTGTGGTGTAGATGCTCTGCTATGAGGAGCTACGAAAAGAACCAGAACATATGAACCGGTCGGACTGCAGAGTAAAGCTCATGAGGAAACATTATAATAAGTCTCACTGCTAGAAGACAAAGGTCCACTGTGCTGACATTAGAAAAACAAGTCAACCTGCCATTGGGCTGGTTAGCTAAAAGCCTATGTTCACTGGCTAGCTTACGTTAGCTTTCTAAAAACACCAACATTTTGGAGGACCGCCTCAGTCCAGCTGTATTCGCCTCTAAGAAAAAACCTCCAAGACTATGATAGATTTATTATTTACAAACAAAGCTGACAGAATAGTTCAAACCTACAACTTCCTGACCATAATCTTGTTCTTTTTGCCAGGAAACTCAAAAAAAAGGTTCATGGCCACAGCTAAAACCCCTGCCTTCGGTTCTCGCTTCATCCCCAAAAACCTGCAACAACGTTTCATGGAGGCAGTGAAAATGATTGATTGGGGAAACAAATATCTAAAATTAACGATGCAATGTCTTCCTTCTCAAGGAAAGCGTGCCTTAGGGACAGGAAGGAACATCTTCCCTGGCTGAATCTACAGTGCAGGAATCTAATGAAATCTAGAGACCAACTATTAAAGCAGAGCTTGAAATCCGGACTATCCACTGACAGAAATTCACTCATGCGTAACAAGGTAACTCAAACAATAAGACAGGCCAAAGCTAACTTTTTCATCAACATAATTGAAGGTGCGAAAGGTAACAGTAAAAAAGTTTGGCAAACCTTAAATAAACTATTAGGTAAACAAACCAAACAGGAAAAGAATGTACTAGAATTAAAAATCAATGATGCCCTGATAAAAGACCCTGCAGTGTTGGCCAGCTCTCTAAATGAGTATTTCATAAATAGTGCTCTGGACATTACAAAGCCCATCTGAGGTCTCACCTAGCCCGACTGTGGATACACACCCCGTTTTTGACCTGGAGGAAATCACAGAGGTTGAGGTAAAACATATCATCTCAGGGTTAAGAGGTTCTAAGGCTAGGGATGCAGATGATTTAGACACCAACTTTAAAAACACATATTGACGGTCTAATAAAACCAATTACTATGCTAGTGAATCAATCTATCAGCACGAGGGAAGTTCCATCATCCTGGAAGGTGGCCACGATGACACCGATCTTTAAATCTGGGGATAAGGCAATAATGTCCAATTACAGACCAATCAGCATCCTCCCCTGTGTCTCTAAGGTAGCTGAGAAATGGGTGTCAAAACTAATCACCAAACATTTAGATAAAGGTTTCGCTCCACTCCACCCAATGCAGTTTGGTTTCCGTGCTCACCACTCCACTGAGACAGCTAACTGTGTCTTTGTGGGAAAGGTAAAATGTATGTTGGACACGAGCCCATATGTAGGCGCTGTGTTCCTTGATCTCAGGAAGGCTTTTGACACTGTTGACCACCAAGTGCTCCTTACAAAGCTGACGTATTTCAATTTTTCGGCAGATTCAATACATTGGGTTAAGTCCTACTTATCGAACAGAAAACAGTGCGTTTTGGTCAACGGTACCAAATCGCCCCACCTTGTGAACCCTGTTGAGGTTCCACAAGGTTCCATTCTTGGACCATTACTGTTTTCTCTGTACATTAATGACTTGCCTAATGTATGTCCTGAGTTGAATGTGCAAATGTATGCCGATGATGCGGTCATCTTTGTACACGGGGAAAACACTGAAATGATCTCATCCTGTCTCTCAAAGGCTTTGGACAAGGTTCAACACTGGCTGAACAACCTTTGCTTACAGTTAAATGCAAAAAAACCAGTATGCATGATGTTCAGTAAACGACCAGTCAAAATCTAAGGATCCAATGTGTTTTTAAACGGAGCAGAAATAGAACTAGTCCCCCACTTCAAGTATCTTGGAGTCAAAATGGACTCAAACTTGACTTTTAAGATACATATTAAGAAGTGTCTAATACCATTAAATTTAACTTACAAAATGTTAAACAAATCAGACCTTTCTTAACTGTCAGTGCTGCAAAGTCATACCTCCACTGCATGATTCTATCCCACATTGAATACTGTTTTACAAACTGGTCGTTTGCTTGTGCCACAAACCTGAAACCCATAGAACAGCTGTACAAGAGAGCTATCAAGGTGTTTGACAGAAAGCCTAATTCATACCACCACTGAACCATCCTGGAGAAATACCATTTCTTGAGTTTTGACCATTTTAAGTCTTTTAAAAGTATGTGTTTTTTTATAAATGTTTACATGGACTGCCCCCCCCCCCCTTAGGGGAATTCATCCACAAAAAACACACTGGACGCTGCACTAGGTCAGAAACCAGAGGAGACTGTGAGGTCCACCGCAGACGGACCACTTTTGGAAAAATGTCCTCTCCATTAAAGGCAGCTCTTTGTGGAATAGCCTCCCAGCTGAGAAACGGGATTGTCCCACTCTCAATAGTTTTAAAGGACAACTCAAAGAATGGTTGAGCAACAAACAGACGGGCAATCACCGCTAAATGCACTTTAACACAGGGGTATCTCCTCCTGCCCTTTAACTCAGGGGTATCTCCTCTTGCATTTAACTCAGGGGTATCTCCTCTTGCCCTTTAACTCAGGGGTATCTCCTCTTGCACTTTAACTTAGGGTATCTCCTCTTGCCCTTTAACTCAGGGGTATCTCCTCTTGCACTTTAAGGAAGGGGTATCTCCTCTTGCACTTTAAGGAAGGGGTATCTCCTCTTGCCCTTTAACACAGGGGTATCTCCTCTTGCCCTTTAACTCAGGGGTATCTCCTCTTGCCCAAACTCAGGGGTATCTCCTCTTGCACTTTAACTTAGGGGTATCTCCTCTTGCCCTTTAACACAGGGGTATCTCCTCTTGCCCTTTAACACAGGGGTATCTCCTCTTCTTTATCACAGGGGTATCTCCTCTTCTTTAACTCAGGGGTAGTATCTCCTCTTGCCCTTTAACACAGGGGTATCTCCTCTTGCACTTTAACTCAGGGGTATCTCCTCTTGCACTTTAAGAGGGGTATCTCCTCTTGCCTTTAACAGGGTATCTCCTCTTGCCCTTTAACTCAGGGGTATCTCCTCTTGCCCTTTAACTCAGGGGTATCTCCTCTTGCCCTTTAACTCAGGGGTATCTCCTCTTGCACTTTAACTCAGGGGTATCTCCTCTTGCCCTTTAACACAGGGGTATCTCCTCTTCTTTAACACAGGGTATCTCCTCTTCTTTAACTCAGGGTTATCTCCTCTTGCCCTTTAACACAGGGGTCTCTCCTCTTCTTTAACTCAGGGTATCTCCTCTTCTTTAACTCAGGGGTATCTCCTCTTCTTTATCACAGGGGTATCTCCTCTTCTTTATCAGGGGTCTCTCCTCTTCTTTAACTCAGGGGTATCTCCTCTTCTTTATCACAGGGGTATCTCCTCTTCTTTAATACAGAGGTATCTCCTCTTCTTTAACAGGGTCTCTCCTCTTCTTTAACTCAGGGTATCTCCTCTTCTTTAACACAGGGGTCTCTCCTCTTCTTTAACACAGGGTATCTCCTCTTCTTTAACACAGGGGTATCTCCTCTTTAACTCAGGGGTATCTCCTCTTCTTTAACACAGGGTATCTCCTCTTCTTTAACTCAGGGGTCTCTTCTTTAACACAGGGGTCTCTCCTCTTCTTTAACAGGGTATCTCCTCTTCTTTAACACAGGTATCTCCTCTTCTTTAACACAGGGGTATCTCCTCTTCTTTAACACAGGGGTATCTCCTCTTCTTTAACACAGGGGTATCTCCTCTTCTTTAACACAGGGGTATCTCCTCTTCTTTAACACAGGGGTATCTCCTCTTCTTTAACTCAGGGTATCTCCTCTTCTTTAACACAGGGGTATCTCCTCTTCTTTAACTCAGGGGTATCTCCTCTTCTTTAACTCAGGGGTATCTCCTCTTCTTTAACACAGGGGTATCTCCTCTTCTTTAACACAGGGTATCTCCTCTTCTTTAACACAGGGGTATCTCCTCTTCTTTAACTCAGGGGTATCTCCTCTTCTTTAACCAGGGTATCTCCTCTTCTTTAACACAGGGGTATCTCCTCTTCTTTAACTCAGGGGTATCTCCTCTTCTTTAACACAGGGGTATCTCCTCTTCTTTAACACAGGGGTATCTCCTCTTCTTTAACTCAGGGGTATCTCCTCTTCTTTAACACAGGGGTATCTCCTCTTCTTTAACACAGGGGTATCTCCTCTTCTTTAACTCAGGGGTATCTCCTCTTCTTTAACACAGGGGTATCTCCTCTTCTTTAACACAGGGTATCTCCTCTTCTTTAACACAGGGGTATCTCCTCTTCTTTAACACAGGGGTATCTCCTCTTCTTTAACATAGGGTATCTCCTCTTCTTTAACTCAGGGGTATCTCCTCTTCTTTAACATAGGTATCTCCTCTTCTTTAACTCAGGGTATCTCCTCTTCTTTAACACAGGGATCTCCTCTTCTTTAACACAGGGGTATCTCCTCTTCTTTAACTCAGGGTATCTCCTCTTCTTTAACACAGGGGTATCTCCTCTTCTTTAACTCAGGGGTATCTCCTCTTCTTTAACACAGGGGTATCTCCTCTTCTTTAACTCAGGGGTATCTCCTCTTCTTTAACACAGGGGTATCTCCTCTTCTTTAACTCAGGGGTATCTCCTCTTCTTTAACACAGGGGTATCTCCTCTTCTTTAACTCAGGGGTATCTCCTCTCTCTTTAACACAGGGGTATCTCCTCTTCTTTAACTCAGGGGTATCTCCTCTTCTTTAACACAGGGGTATCTCCTCTTCTTTAACACAGAGTTATCTCCTCCTGCACTTTATATGTCGTAGCTGCTACATTGTACTGCCATGTGGTAAATACTTGTATGCTGCTCTTGCTCTTTCTGCATATCATGTATTTATTTTTGCTATGTATATAAATGTCATGTTCTTGTATGTTGTATGTGAGGGGACTGCAGATGGAAATTAGCTTAAAGCTAAAATCCGGCTCATTTACGCTTGTAAGCATTGTTTTGTTTTAAAGTGTTCATCGATGTGTACTGTCCCGGTTCAAATAAACGATTAAACCAAACCAAGAGCTGATAAGCCATGTTGCTGCAGGATCAAAACAAACTTCCTTTACGGGTTATTAAAGTATATCGTATCCTATAACTGTCACAGTCTGCTTCCTCACTCACCTATTTTCTGCATTAGCATTCCTTAGTCACCTGGTAGTCACGCCCTGTTTCTCTCTCACACTCTGTTACACCCATCAGCTCCATTAGTATATAGGCCCACTTCACTCTCACCTCAGTGCCAGATCGTACTTCGCAGCATGCCAGTCTTTCCCGCATTACCTTCCAGATTGCTCTCCCGGCTTCGACCTTGTCTGCCCCCCGACCAGCCCTTGCCTACTGTGCCTGCGTTTGTCGCCCGACCTCCCGACCAGCCCTTTGCCTACTGTCTGCCGGTTTGTCCCCGACCAGCCCTTTGCCTACTGTCTGCCGGTTTGTCCCGACCAGCCCTTTGCCTACTGTCTGCCGGTTGTCCCGACCAGCCCTTTGCCTACTGTCTGCGGTTTCCCGACCAGCCCTTTGCCTACTGTCTGCCGGTTTGTCCCCGACCAGCCCTTTGTTTATAATAAAGCTGGTTACCGACTATCCTTGGTTTCCCGTGTGTTGCATTTTGGTTCTCAGCTCGTTTGTGACAATAACCACCTCAAACCAAACCACGAGGGCGGGTTTGTGTTCAAATAAGCATATGATGTAGTTATGGCTGGTATGTATACCGTGTTGTAGTTCCATAATGAGGTAGTAACATCCATAATTTAAAACAACAATTTATTTTTTAATATTACGAAGCTGTGAGATCCCGTTATATCGTGGCTCAAATGACTTTGACTTCTGGTCCCACATTCACCACGTAATTCAGGTTAGAATATCCTTTATTGACAAAATGGTACCATGCATACCGATCTGATCTGAGACACATTATATAAACAGCAGACAACAAAAGACCTTTCATATGTGTTATAAATGAGATATAGATGTCCTTATTTCAGGTGTTTTGGAGGTCTAACTGCCGTTTGGCTTCTCTCCTGTTGGTTTGGCACTTATCCTTTTTGTGTCTATTGATGATCATTATATTTACAGCTTGGGCCGGTTCAGAATATGTGCCGCACTAACACTCACTAGAGCACCTAAAGTGGATTATTCTGCCCCTATGAACAGACCCAAACTGAGTATTTCCTTCAGTGTGTTTTGATAAAAAAAAGTATTTTAAAAATGACAAAATAAATAGCACCAAAGGAAAGCTTTGACGTTATTTTTTAACAGATTCACTCTTTAATTTCCTTTGATTATTGGTTTGTCTTGTTTGTGCAGGTTCAGCCTTCTGTGCATTGCGCCTCTGGGTGATTACAGCAGCACAATGTAAAGAAGCAAACCGGTCAGTGTGTTAATGAGGTCACCTGAGAGCAGCTCGTTAACAGCTCTCATTAAGGCCGGAGCTCGTTAGTCCACAGAGTCCAAGCTGCAGCTCATTAACCACAAACATCATTTCATCATCTGCAGCATGTTTTTACCGCCCTGACCTCTGCCCTGCAGGCTTCTCACTTTATGTGAGTGACATCTCAGTACTTTTGTATGTACATGTACTGTTTGAGAGCATGAGGGCCAATATGTAGTATGTTCAAATGCACTCTCAGTACTGGATGGTGCATCATACCGGTCAAACAGTTGAGAGGAAACGCCAGACACATCTCACTATCAACTATCAACAGCATCTCGGCTACGACACTGAAGCTACGCAACAAAGTGCGATTGTGGATCCTCTCGTGAACCTAGCCCCACACAAAGCTATACATGTGGGGAGGTTTCTATATTCAAATACTCAGTGTTTCTGTTAGCCGGTATTTGACTGTAAAAATGGTAGAATATAAATCTCTCCGGTCATGTTGTACAGTAAAAATAATTAGCTGTAAGTACAATTGAAAGTGTATCAAAAATACTTTTAATAGACAAGTCAGCACCTACGCACCAAGTTTATGTTGCACACATGTTTATGATTCTTATACGTTTAGTTCAGCAGGATAATCTCCACATATTAACACCTCTTTATGATTTCTAAAGTAAAAAGCTTATTAAATAAGTGGAGTTGTCGTCTTTGTCCAGCACAGTGATTGAGAGAGGGGGTTAAGCTGCCAGTCAGATTACATTAGAGGCCGTAACGAGGACACAACGGGTATTTTCCCGCGGGACACGAAGAGCTGTCTCCTGGTGTGTTTTATTCATAATGAGTAATATTGCACAATGACCAAGAAAGACGGATGATTGAAATATAATAAAATGTCTCTGAGGATCATGTCCATCCCGAATAAGTGAAAGATTGTGTTTTTTTGGTTAATTAAATGTGTGCTCTTCCATGAATGTTAATTGGATGTCAGTCACACTGGATGTGCTCATGAAGTGAACAGATGCTAACCAGCGGCCCACAGCGCTGCACATGTTCCTCCTTTAACACGTTTAGACTCAAAACCAAACATCATCCAGCAAATAGATGGATAATGAGACAATAGGTGTTTTGCATCCATTCCCAGACACTTTGAACCTTTCTATGCGGTGCGTGGTCGAGGATCTCTTTATTTGGACCTTAAGGGCTATATATGAGGCCCTAAAGACACTGCTCCTGTATCAAATGCACACATTGATGCCACCAAATAACACAATACAAATAGAAAGTATTACAAACAGAACCGTCTTCTTAATAGTTACATTTAACTGGAATTAATTTACATTCATTGTTAATATATACACAAATATTCAACCTTCAAATTACCATTTTAAATCAACATTGCTCTGCACACTTACCAAAGAACAGTTAAAGCAACTACATGATTAGTGACTTTATCCTTTCCTTGAAAGCCGTGCTTTGTATTGGTCGGGCGTATCAGAACATCTTAAAATGTGTGTGTGGAAATCTCAGTTCATTTGTAGGGCTGAGAGATTATGGCCAAAAGTATGCTGTACATCTCAGGGTAAACAATGTGATCATAACCACACACACACACACACACACACACACACACACACACACACACACACACACACACACACACACACACACACACACACACACACACACACACACACACACACACACACACACACACACAGCATGGTTTAAGAAACGGCTCCGTGTTACAGGACGGGTGGTTTGCAGACTCTTTGCACGGAGGAGCAAAAAATTGAAGTCAACCCATATCGACCCTAAATATAGTCTATGTTAAGAACGAGAAAGGTTTTAACATATATGTAGTTTTGTGTAAACATATGACAAATATGTGAGGGTGACGAAGTCAGAGCATCGTCCTATGAGCCGTGGCCCAATTTAACCCCTGTGTGTATCTGACACCTGAACATATTACTGACATAAAACAAAGTACTGAATTAATCAAAGGACGCTTCAAATATTTACTATTTTAAGATGTTTATGTCTATTTTACATTAACTTGACATTGCCTTCTCAGAACCTGCCATTCCAAACAACATGATATTTGTGATTGGCAGATGACCTTTAATGAATATATATGAGCTCCATGGAGGAAGAAGGATGGTGATAAAAGCAGCATCACAGCTTCATGTTCACTGAGATGCTGTCTCTGTCTGTACATGCTTCATCATATCTACATTAATGTTATATTAATGTTTAAACAGGTGGATTCAGGTCTTTCTCCGCATGTTTCTCACGTTTCGTGTTCATGTTTTAAATATGAATGTTACATAAACGTGTGTTCTAAATATTCCAGTGTCCTTATTACTACTGTATATGTCAATGTGATATAAACTAAAGTTATATCCTTTATTTAAATGTTTTATAAATAATGTTAACAGGTTGGTTAGCTCTGTTGTTGTTACTGTTGTTGTTGACCTGAGGTCACAGCGTGTTGTTTGTTGGGGTCTCCTCATGACGTCAGCAGGGTTTAACGTGACCTCGTCCCTGACGCTGGTCGGTTTCTCCTCGCTGTCTGGCCACAGCTCGCTCTTATTCTTCGTGTTTTTGTTGCTGTACCTCTTCGTGTTGTTCAGTGACTCTCTGGTGATTTATATCATCTGTTCGCAGCGAGCTCTTCACCGGCCCATGTTTGCCTTCGTGGCATCATATCTGCTGAACTCTCTCACAGCCAGCACACTGATTTATCCTAAACTTCTGTCAGATCTGTTGCTGTCCGGCGCCGGCTTGGTGCAGGTGTCCCGGACTTTGTGTCTGTGCCAGGGTTTCTTTGTTTCCACTCTTGCTGGATCTAGCTTCATGCTATTGTCGGCCATGGCCTTTGACCGCTACCTGTCCATCTGCCACCCGATGCACTACGCTGTGCTGGTAACTCCTGCCAAGGTGGTGCTGATGCTGCTTCTCTGCTGGATGCTGCCTGCTATTTTAGGTGGAGTCACAACGCTGCTGGCTAGCCGCTTAGCGTTCTGCAGGGTGCAGCTCAACAGGGCCTACTGCGACATCTACAGCCTTGTGAGCCTGAGCTGCGGTGGTGCTGAAGCGCAGCTGAGTGGACTATACATTCTGCTGTTCACAGCAATTATCGTATTCCTTCCCGCCGCCTTCATGCTCTTCTCCTACGCTAGGATCCTCTTCATCTGTCTGTGGCGCTCACGTAGCTTCAGCAACAAAGCTCTACAAACCTGTCTTCCTCACCTGCTCGTCTTCTTTAACTATTCCATCAGCGTGTACTTAGATCTGATGCTTCGCGCCCTGCAGAGCAACAGAGAATCTCACTCCACCCTCATCACCTCCATCCTGATGATGCTAGTACCCACTGTAGTGAACCCCGTGGTGTACGGACTGAAGTTAAAGGAGGTGTTCACGCATGTGAAGAGGCTGCTGAGCTGCCGCAGAGACAGCTGATCCCAACACTGTTTGATTGCACCACAAAAGATCCATGCAGCCAGAGGCATTTGTTGCACATCAGGAGAAACAGTGCGGCCCATATTCAGTTGATCACCACAAACATAACTGAGAGCGGGAAACATTTTCTAGGCCTCCTTCTCGACTCCACTTCACCATGGGCCATCCCCAAGAGGGTCCCGTCTCCGTCCTCCCCTCGAGGGTCCTGTCAACTTCTATATCTAATCAAATATGAATAGGTGACATAAAATAAAAGTATCAAAATGTATGAACAAATACAAGAACTAGAAAATAAAAAGTATGAATACGTAAACAAAATATTAAGAGTACCATCAATACCGTTCCGGTGCATAATATGTTTAAGGTACTAGAAGATTGTTTACTTATGTCATAAGTATATTTGAGGTTTGCATTTCTAAGGAAAAGGTTCCCAGATTTCTTCAAACATATTTAGTCTGTTCCTCAAATATTTGTACAGACAGTGATATTCCCCATCAAGGGTATTCCAGTGTGTGAGGTGGTCTACTAGGGGCTGAGGTGGTTGTACAGTCTGACCGCTGCAGGAAGGAGCTGTGGTATCTCTCCGTGAAACACCGTGGTGCAGCAGCCTCACTGAAGGACCTGTGGTATCTCTCCGTGAAACACCGTGGTGCAGCAGCCTCACTGAAGGACCTGTGGTATCTCTCCGTGAACACCGTAGTGCAGCAGCCTCACTGAAGGACTGTGGTATCTCTCGTGAAACACCGTGGTGCAGCAGCCTCACTGAAGGAGCTGTGGTATCTCTCTGTGAAACACCGTGGTGCAGCAGCCTCACTGAAGGACCTGTGGTATCTCGTGAAACACCGTGGTGCAGCAGCCTCACTGAAGGAGCTGTGGTATCTCCGTAAAACACCGTGGTGCAGCAGCCTCACTGAAGGAGCTGTGGTATCTCTCTGTGAAACACCGTGGTGCAGCAGCCTCACTGAAGGAGCTGTGGTATCTCTGTGAAACACCGTGGTGCAGCAGCCTCACTGAAGGAGCTGCGGTATCTCTCTGTGAAACACGTGGTGCAGCAGCCTCACTGAAGGAGCTGTGGTATCTCCGTGAAACACCGTGGTGCAGCAGCCTCACTGAAGGAGCTGTGGTATCTCCGTGAAACACCGTGGTGCAGCAGCCTCACTGAAGGAGCTGTGGTATCTCTGTGAAACACCGTGGTGCAGCAGCCTCACTGAAGGACCTGTGGTATCTCTCTGTGAAACACCGTGGTGCAGCAGCCTCACTGAAGGAGCTGTGGTATCTCTCTGTGAAACACCGTGGTGCAGCAGCCTCACTGAAGGAGCTGTGGTATCTCTCTGTGAAACACCGTGGTGCAGCAGCCTCACTGAAGGACCTGTGGTATCTCGTGAAACACCGTGGTGCAGCAGCCTCACTGAAGGACCTGTGGTATCTCGTGAAACACCGTGGTGCAGCAGCCTGTCACTGAAGGAGCTGTGGTATCTCCTCTGTGCAGACAGGGTGTCCAGCAGGGAGGACAGCTCAGCCATGTGATAGTTCTTCTGGTTTAGCACTAGCAGCTTTGTAAATAGTAAGTTGTATGAGAGATCATTCACAGCTACACTGAGGTGATCGGATGGTTTTATAGCATCCTCTGTTAGTGACTGCAGGATGACATATGACTATAACATCTCATATTAGGAAGTACAGCTGCATTAATTCTTTCTTTATCAAATTCAGATACAAAGAACACATCACATTTATTTGTTTGAGTTTACATCTCACTGTAAGTAAAGTGCAAAGTCATCTTCATGGAGCTAATGTACAATCTCTCCTCATATAAATGTAAAAAATGCTCCAAACTTACTGAAACTCTCTCTAAAACATGTCCAACTAAAGCCACCAGACTCAGGGACAGTTTCATCCCACAGGCCATAAGACTGTTAAACACCTGAACTTTTGAAACAACATCCATAACATTAATCTGGCTGCAACTTAGAAATTATTTATCTAATATATCATATTCCAATCACTTGTATCTAGACTCTTATTGCACTATTTCACTATTTTACTTTTTGTATTTACTTGCAATTTTTTTCTGTTTATCTGTTTATAGTGTTGCTCTGTTGGAGGAGCCTGTGACCTCAGATTTCATCGTAATAACTACACTGTAGCTATGTACGTATGACCAATAAAGCCTTGAACATAGCACCATGCCTACACACGGTAACATCACGTCCTGACCTGTAGAGAGACAGTAAAGTGGAGCCAGGATTCAGTTAACCCGCCTAACAAAGGACAAAGGTTCCACATGTAAAGAGTACATAAACAATAAATGTCTTTTATACAACATTTACATTTTTCCAGAATTTTTATATTGTGTGTTATTTGTGATATTGTCTTTTCTACTGTAGAAATGTTCATATATCTCTAATTGTACCATGTTTGGGGTGTACCACATCTGTAGAGTCTTGTGGTGTAGACGCTCTGCTATGAGGAGCTACGAAAAGAACCAGAACATATGAACCGGTCGGACTGCAGAGTAAAGCTCATGAGGAAACATTATAATAAGTCTCACTGCTAGAAGACAAAGGTCCACTGTGCTGACATTTAGAAAAACAAGTTAACCTGCCATTGGGCTGGTTAGCTAAAAGCCTATGTTCACTGGCTAGCTTACGTTAGCGATTTAGCTAATTTAGCTAACTTTACATAGCTAACGCTCACTAGCTAGCTTATGTTAGCTAAATCGCTAACATTCACTAGCTAGCTCGCTTTAGCTAAATCGCTAACGTAAGCTAGCAAGTGAACGTAAGCTATTTAGCTAACGTTCACCAGCTAGCTTATGTTAGCGATTTAGCTAATGTTCCCTATCAAACGTTCAATAGCTAGCTTACTTTAGCTAAATCGCTAAAGTAATCTAGCTAGTGAACGTTAGCTATTTAGATAACGTTCACTAGTTAGCATTCCCTAGCTAACGTTCACTAGCTAGCTTATGTTAGCTATCTAACAAATGTTCCCTATCCAATGTTCAATAGCTAGCTTACTTTAGCTAAATCGCTAAAGTAATCTAGCTAGTGAACGTTAGCTATTTAGATAACGTTCACTAGTTAACATTCCCTAGCTAACGTTCACTAGCTAGCTTATGTTAGCTATCTAACTAATGTTCCCTATCAAATGTTCAATAGCTAGCTTACGTTAGCTTTCTAAAAACACGAACATTTTGGAGGACCGCCTCAGTCCAGCTGTATTCGCCTCTAGGAGCTGGTAAGCCATCCAATGTGAAGTTGGAGCTAAACTGGTTGGATTCTGACAGCGAGAACAGAGCAAGGGACATTTTCCATGATTAAGTTAAAGAATGGCTTTTATGTTATTTAGTCCACTAGAAATGTGATTCACGTCTCCAGATAATCCATTAAAAATACTTTAGCTTGTAATACTTGGGTTAACAGAACAGAAACTCCCATTAAAGATAGGATTCTAACATTATTCAAGTGTATACTGTATTTGTGCTCTGACACGTGACACAGTAAAGTTGGTGTATAATGAGCTCCACGGAGGAAGAAGGATGGTGATAAAAGCAGCATCACAGCTTCATGTTCACTGAGATGCTGTCTCTGTCTGTACATGCTTCATCATATCTACATTAATGTTATATTAATGTTTCACCAGCTGGATTCAGGTCAGTTTCTCCTCATGTTCACTGAGATGCTGTCTCTGTCTGTACGTGCTTCATCATATCTACATTAATGTTATATTAATGTTTCACCAGCTGGATTCAGGTCAGTTCTCCTCATGTTCACTGAGATGCTGTCTCTGTCTGTACATGCTTCATCATATCTACATTAATGTTATATTAATGTTTCACCAGCTGGATTCAGGTCAGTTTCTCCTCATGTTCACTGAGATGCTGTCTCTGTCTGTACATGCTTCATCATATCTACATGAATGTTATATTAATGTTTCACCAGCTGGTTTCAGGTCAGTTTCTCCTCATGTTCACTGAGATGCTGTCTCTGTCTGTACATGCTTCATCATATCTACATTAATGTTATATTAATGTTTCACCAGCTGGTTTCAGGTCAGTTTCTCCTCATGTTCACTGAGATGCTGTCTCTGTCTGTACATGCTACATCATATCTACATTAATGTTATATTATTGTTTAACAGGTGGATTCAGGTCAGTTTCTCCTCATGTTTCGTGTCACATACAGTCCATGGTTCACTGTGGTCATCTTTCTGCTCAATGGTATATATTAATATTTTAACAGGTGGATTCAGGTCAGTTTCTCCTCATGTTTCGTGTTCATTGTGATGATTGTTCTGCTGGTTTATGACTCATTTCACATATATGTCATATATATAACCACTCTTTAAATCATTGTTATATGCTCATGCTTTTGTTTTAACAGGTGTATTCAGGTCAGTTTCTCCTCATGTTCACTGAGATTATGTTTCTCTGTTTTCATGATTAATCATATATTAACATTCTTTAAATGAATGTTATAACTATTAATGTTGTGTGTATATATTAACATAATTGTTTAAACAGGTGGATTCAGGTTAGTTTCTCCGCCTGCTTCATGTTCACGTGATAATCTTTCTGCCTTTTCCTGATTCATTATGAACAAAATATGTACTTTATATTAATGCTGTATATATAATGTTATATAAATTGAAGTTAATGTTTAAACCAGCTGGATTCAGGTCAGTTTCTCCTCATGTTTCGTGTTCCTTGTGCTAATGTTAGTTTAATATCTCACTTATAAATGTTATTTTGAAGTCATATGTATAAATGTTTCTTACATTATTGTTATATATTCACGTTAATGTTTTAACAGGTGGATTCAGGTCAGTTTCTCCTCATGTTTACTGAGATTATGTTTCTCTGTTTTCATGATTAATCATATATTAACATTCTTTAAATGAATGTTATAAATATTAATGTTGTGTGTATATCTTAACATAATTGTTTAAACAGGTGGATTCAGGTCAGTTTCTCCTCATGTTCACTGAGATTATGTTTCTCTGTTTTCATGATTAATCATATATTAACATTCTTTAAATGAATGTTATAAATATTAATGTTGTGTGTATATCTTAACATAATTGTTTAAACAGGTGGATTCAGGTCTGTTTCTCCGCATGTTTCTCACGTTTCGTGTTCACATACATTCAATGGTTCACTGTGGTGATGCATAATGTTATATGTATTAATATTTTAACAGGTGGATTCAGGTCAGTTTCTCTTCATCTTTCGTGTTCCTTGTGATGATTGTTCTGGTTTATGACTAATTTCACATATATTAATGTCATGTTTCTCATCTTTCGTGTTCCTTGTGATGATGCTTTTGCCTGTTTCTGATTCATGATAGATATTTATCATTGACTTATACATTAATGTTAAAGCAGATATTTTAGTATCTGATTAATTAACTGTAAATTCATATTCTATGAATACACGTTTTAAATATGAATGTTACATAAACGTGTGTTCTAAATATTCCAGTGTCCTTATTACTACGGTATATGTCAATGTGATATAAACTAAAGTTATATCCTTTATTTAAATGTTTTTATAAATAATGTTAACAGGTTGGTTAGCTCTGTTGTTGTTACTGTTGTTGTTGACCTGAGGTCACAGCGTGTTGTTTGTTGGGGTCTCCTCATGACGTCAGCAGGGTTTAACGTGACCTCGTCCCTGACGCTGGTCGGTTTCTCCTCGCTGTCTGGCCACAGCTCGCTCTTATTCTTCGTGTTTTTGTTGCTGTACCTCTTCGTGTTGTTCAGTGACTCTCTGGTGATTTATATCATCTGTTCGCAGCGAGCTCTTCACCGGCCCATGTTTGCCTTCGTGGCATCATTTCTGCTGAACTCTCTCACAGCCAGCACACTGATTTATCCTAAAATTGTCAGATCTGTTGCTGTCCGGCGCCGGCTTGGTGCAGGTGTCCCGGACTTTGTGTCTGTGCCAGGGTTTCTTTGTTTCCTCTCTTGGTGGATCTAGCTTCATGCTATTGTCGGCCATGGCCTTTGACCGCTACCTGTCCATCTGCTACCCGATGCACTACGCTGTGCTGGTAACTCCTGCCAAGGTGGTGCTGATGCTGCTTCTCTGCTGGATGCTGCCCTCCATTCTAGTGGCAGCCTCAATGCTGCTGGCTAGCCGCTTACCACTCTGCAGGGTGCAGCTCAACAGGGTCTACTGCGACATCTACAGCCTTGTGAGCCTGAGCTGCGGTGGTGCTGAAGCGCAGCTGAGTGGAATATACTGTCTGCTGATCACAGCAGTTATCATATTCCTGCCCGCCACCTTCGTGCTCTTCTCCTACGCTAGGATCCTCTTCATCTGTCTGTGGCGCTCACGTAGCTTCAGCAACAAAGCTCTACAAACCTGTCTTCCTCACCTGCTCGTCTTCTTTAACTATTCCATCAGCGTCTACTTAGATATGATGCTTCGCCGCCTGCAGAGCAACAGAGAATCTGACACCACCTCATCACCTCCATCCTGATGATGCTAGTACCCACTGTACTGAACCCTGTGGTGTACGGACTGAAGTTAAAGGAGGTGTTCACGCATGTGAAGAGGCTGCTGAGCTGCCGCAGAGACAGCTGATCCCAACACTGTTTGATTGCACCACACAAAGATCCATGCAGCCAGAAGCATTTGTTGCACATCAGGAGAAACAGTGCGGCCCATATCAGTTGATCACCACAAACATAACTGAGAGCGGGAAAACATTTTCTAGGCCTCCTTCTCGACTCCACTTCACCATGGGCCATCCCCAAGAGGGTCCCGTCTCCGTCCTCCCCTAGAGGGTCCTGTCAACTTCTATTTCTAATAAAATATGAACAGGTGACATAAAAGAAAAGTACCAAAATGTATGAACAAATACAAGTACTAGAAAATAAAAAGTATGAATACGTAAACAAAATAATAAGAATACCGTCAATACCGTTCTGGTGCATAATATGTTTAAGGTACTAGAAGATTATTTACTTATGTCATAAGTATATTTGAGGTTTGCATTTCTAAGGAAAAGGTTCCCAGATTTCTTCAAACATATTTAGTCTGTTCCTCAAATATTTGTACAGACAGCGATATTCCCCATCAAGGGTATTCCAGTGTGTGAGGTGGTCTACTAGGGGCCGTGGTGGTTGTATAGTCTGACCGCTGCAGGAAGGAAGGAGCTGTGGTATCTCTCTGTGAAACACCGTGGCACAGCAGCCTGTCACTGAAGGACCTGTGGTATCTCTCTGTGAAACACCGTGGTGCAGCAGCCTGTCACTGAAGGAGCTGTGGTATCTCGTTAACACACTGGCGCAGCAGCTGTCACTGAAGGAGCTGTGGTATCTCTCTGTGAAACACCGTGGTGCACAGCCTGTCACTGAAGGACCTGTGGTATCTCTCTGTGAAACACCGTGGTGCAACAGCCTGTCACTGAAGGAGCTGTGGTATCTCTCCGTGAAACACCGTGGTGCAGCAGCCTGTCACTGAAGGAGCTGTGGTATCTCTCTGTGAAACACCGTGGTGCAGCAGCCTGTCACTGAAGGAGCTGTGGTATCTCTCTGTGAAACACCGTGGTGCAACAGCCTGTCACTGAAGGAGCTGTGGTATCTCTCCGTGAAACACCGTGGCGCAGCAGCCTGTCACTGAAGGAGCTGTGGTATCTCTGTGAAACACCGTGGTGCAACAGCCTGTCACTGAAGGAGCTGTGGTATCTCTCTGTGAAACACCGTGGCACAGCAGCCTGTCACTGAAGGAGCTGTGGTATCTCTCTGTGAAACACCGTGGTGCACAGCCTGTCACTGAAGGAGCTGTGGTATCTCCGTGAAACACCGTGGCGCAGCAGCCTGTCACTGAAGGAGCTGTGGTATCTCTCTGTGAAACACGTGGTGCAGCAGCCTCACTGAAGGAGCTGTGGTATCTCTCTGTGAAACACCGTGGTGCAGCAGCCTGTCACTGAAGGACCTGTGGTATCTCTCCGTGAAACATCGTGGTGCAGCAGCCTCACTGAAGGAGCTGTGGATCTCTCCTTGAAAAACCGTGGTGCAGCAGCCTCACTGAAGGAGCTGTGGTATCTCTCCTTGAAACACCGTGGTGCAGCAGCCTCACTGAAGGAGCTGTGGTATCTCCTTGAAACACCGTGGTGCAGCAGCCTCACTGAAGGAGCTGTGGTATCTCTCCTTGAAACACCGTGGTGCAGCAGCCTCACTGAAGGAGCTGTGGTATCTCTGTGAAACACCGTGGTGCAGCAGCCTCACTGAAGGAGCTGTGGTATCTCTGTGAAACACCGTGGTGCAGCAGCCTCACTGAAGGAGCTGTGGTATCTCTCCTTGAAATACCGTGGTGCAGCAGCCTCACTGAAGGAGCTGTGGTATCTCTCCGTGAAACACCGTGGTGCAGCAGCCTCACTGAAGGAGCTGCGGTATCTCTCTTGAAACACCGTGGTGCAGCAGCCTCACTGAAGGAGCTGCGGTATCTCTATTTGAAACACCGTGGTGCAGCAGCCTCACTGAAGGAGCTGCGGTATCTCTCTGTGAAACACCGTGGTGCAGCAGCCTGTCACTGAAGGAGCTGCGGTATCTCTCTGTGAAACACCGTGGTGCAGCAGCCTCACTGAAGGACCTGTGGTATCTCTCTGTGAAATACCGTGGTGCAGCAGCCTCACTGAAGGACCTGTGGTATCTCCGTGAAACACCGTGGCGCAGCAGCCTCACTGAAGGACCTGTGGTATCTTCTCTGTGCAGACAGGGTGTCCAGCAGGGAGCACAGCTCAGCCATGTGATAGTTCTTCTGGTTTAGCACTAGCAGCTTTGTAAATAGTAAGTTGTATGAGAGATCATTCACAGCTACACTGAGGTGATCGGATGGTTTTATAGCATCCTCTGTTAGTGACTGCAGGATGACATATGACTATAACATCTCATATTAGGAAGTGCAGCTGCATTAATTCTTTCTTTATCAAATTCAGATACAAAGAACACATCACATTTATTTGTTTGAGTTTATATCTCACTGTAACTAAAGTGCAAAGTCATCTTCATGGAGCTAATGTACTATTTCTCCTCATATAAATGTAAAAAATGGTCCAAACTTACTGAAACTCTCTCTAAAACATGTCCAACTAAAGCCACCAGACTCAGGGACAGTTTCATCCCACAGGCCATAAGACTGTTAAACACCTGAACTTTTGAAACAACATCCATAACATTAATCTGGCTGCAACTTAGAAATTATTTATCTAATATATCATATTCCAATCACTTGTATCTAGACTCTTATTGCACTATTTCACTTTTTGTATTTACTTGCAATTTTTTTCTGTTTATCTGTGTTATAGTGTTGCTCTGTTGGAGGAGCCTGTGACCTCAGATTTTCATCGTCATAACTACACTGTAGCTATGTACGTATGACTAATAAAAGCCTTGAACATAGCACCATGCCTACACACGGTAACATCACTCCTGACCTGTAGAGAGACAGTAAAGTGGAGCCAGGATTCAGTTAACCCGCCTAACAAAGGACAAAGGTTCCACATGTAAAGAGTACATAAACAATAAATGTCTTTTATACAACATTTACATTTTTCCAGAATTTTATATGGTGTGTTATTTGTGATATTGTCTTTTCTACTGTAGAAATGTTCATATATCTCTAATTGTACCATGTTTGGGGTGTACCACATCTGTAGAGTCTTGTGGTGTAGACGCTCTGCTATGAGGAGCTACGAAAAGAACCAGAACATATGAACCGGTCGGACTGCAGAGTAAAGCTCATGAGGAAACATTATAATAAGTCTCACTGCTCGAAGACAAAGGTCCACTGTGCTGACATTTAGAAAAACAAGTCAACCTGCCATTGGGCTGGTTAGCTAAAAGCCTATGTTCACTGGCTAGCTTACGTTAGCGATTTAGCTAACTTTACCTAGCTAACGCTCACTAGCTAGCTTATGTTAGCTAAATCGCTAACATTCACTAGCTAGCTCGCTTTAGCTAAATCGCTAACGTAAGCTAGCAAGTGAACGTAAGCTATTTAGCTAACGTTCACCAGCTAGCTTATGTTAGCGATTTAGCTAATGTTCCCTATCAAACGTTCAATAGCTAGCCTACTTTAGCTAAATCGCTAAAGTAATCTAGCTAGTGAACGTTAGCTATTTAGATAACGTTCACTAGTTAACATTCCCTAGCTAACGTTCACTAGATAGCTTATGTTAGCAATTGTTGGATTTTGGAGCACCACCCCTCTGAGTGGTTGAAGGTTCAACCCGCTCCGCGCCGTTCGTTTGATGAGTGGTCTGCTATGAAAGGAAGGGCTCAGACACAGAGATATGAGATTAACAATAAACTGATTTAATGGTAGAAACAACAGTACAATATAACGAAGTACTAATATAACGAAGTACTTCGGGCCTCCGCTCTTCCACCGTGCGCTGTACGTATCAGACAGTCAGACCGAACAGAGGCGCCCGAGGGTACAGAATTCACAATATTTATGCACACAAATGGAGAGGAGTTCTGTGGGAGGAGTTGTGTCGGTTGCTCCTCCCTAGGTGTTCATCCATTGGTGGACTCACTCCTGGGCGAATCAGAGTGAGTCAGCCATAACCAGTGGAAGTTTGGATCTCCTGCGCCGCCGATCAGTCCCAGGCCATCTTTTATGGCAGCCATACAATAAACAATTCTGGGTTGAACGGGGGTGAGGTACCAATCCTTATCTTCGTTTATCCTCAGCACCTGGCCGTACCACTCCGTATCCCAATCTTTCTCTCAGTACAATCTCTGCATAGACTCAATGGTGTCAGTTTTATTACCTTTCTCCTGCAAACCCCCCCCCCCCCCCTGTCCGGCCCATTAAAAACCCGGGGGGGCGACTGGATCCACTACATTCCTAAGTCAACGCACACACAATTGAGCAAAGCAAACAAAGGAAAATAATACCACCAGGAGAACATTTGGTCTAGTTTCATAAGCATACATTTTACACAGATTCCTTTACTATCTAACTAATGTTCCCTATCAAATGTTCAATAGCTAGCTTACGTTAGCTTTCTAAAAACACGAACATTTTGGAGGACCGCCTCAGTCCAGCTGTATTCGCCTCTAGGAGCTGGTAATCCATCCAATGTGAAGTTGGAGCTAAACTGGTTGGATTCTGACAGCGAGAACAGAGCAAGGGGACATTTTCCATGATTAAGTTAAAGAATGGCTTTTATGTTATTTAGTCCACTAAAATGTGTTTCACGTCTCCAGATAATCCATTAAAAATACTTTAACTTGTAATACTTGGGTTAACAGAACAGAAACTCCCATTAAAGACAGGGTTCTAACATTATTCAAGTGTATACTGTATTTGTGCTCTGACACGTGACACAGTAAAGTTGGTGTATAATGAGCTCCACGGAGGAAGAAGGATGGTGATAAAAGCAGCATCACAGCTTCATGTTCACTGAGATGCTGTCTCTGTCTGTACATGCTTCATCATATCTACATTAATGTTATATCAATGTTTCACCAGCTGGATTCAGGTCAGTTTCTCCTCATGTTCACTGAGATGCTGTCTCTGTCTGTACATGCTTCATCATATCTACATTAATGTTATATTAATGTTTCACCATTTGGATTCAGGTCAGTTTCTCCTCATGTTCACTGAGATGCTGTCTCTGTCTGTACATGCTTCATCATATCTACATTAATGTTATATTAATGTTTCACCAGCTGGTTTCAGGTCAGTTTCTCCTCATGTTCACTGAGATGCTGTCTCTGTCTGTACATGCTTCATCATATCTACATTAATGTTATATTAATGTTTCACCAGCTGGATTCAGGTCAGTTTCTCCTCATGTTCACTGAGATGCTGTCTCTGTCTGTACATGCTTCATCATATCTACATTAATGTTATATTAATGTTTCACCAGCTGGATTCAGGTCAGTTTCTCCTCATGTTCACTGAGATGCTGTCTCTGTCTGTACATGCTTCATCATATCTACATTAATGTTATATTAATGTTTCACCAGCTGGTTCAGGTCAGTTTCTCCTCATGTTCACTGAGATGCTGTCTCTGTCTGTACATGCTTCATCATATCTACATTAATGTTATATTAATGTTTCACCATTTGGATTCAGGTCAGTTTCTCCTCATGTTCACTGAGATGCTGTCTCTGTCTGTACATGCTTCATCATATCTACATTAATGTTATATTAATGTTTCACCAGCTGGTTTCAGGTCAGTTTCTCCTCATGTTCACTGAGATGCTGTCTCTGTCTGTACATGCTTCATCATATCTACATTAATGTTATATTAATGTTTCACCAGCTGGTTTCAGGTCAGTTTCTCCTCATGTTCACTGAGATGCTGTCTCTGTCTGTACATGCTTCATCATATCTACATTAATGTTATATTAATGTTTCACCAGCTGGTTTCAGGTCAGTTTCTCCTCATGTTCACTGAGATGCTGTCTCTGTCTGTACGTGCTTCATCATATCTACATTAATGTTATATTAATGTTTCACCAGCTGGTTTCAGGTCAGTTTCTCCTCATGTTCACTGAGATGCTGTCTCTGCCTGTTTATGACTTATTTCACAAATATTAGTGTTATTTGTTGCTGTCATATATATAAATGTTCTTATGTCATTGCTATGTATTCATGCTTCTGTTTAAACAGCTGGATTCAGGTCTGTTTCTCATGTTTTGTGTTCCTTGTGACACTGTTTCTGACTGTTATCATTATTTCACGAAATGAATGTGATATATTAATGTTCTTTATATTGTTATATTTACATGACTGCTATCAGGTCATGTTTGAACAGCTGGATTCAGGTCTGTTTCTCATGTTTCGTGTTCACATACAGTCTATTGTTCACGGTGAGGATGTTTCTGCTCAATGGTATATATATATATTAATATTTTAACAGGTGGATTCAGGTCAGTTTCTCCTCATGTTTCGTGTTCATTGTGATGATTGTTCTGCTGGTTCATGACTCATTTCACATATGTCATATATTAACCACTCTTTAAATCATTGTTATATGCTCATGCTTTTGTTTTAACAGGTGGATTTAGGTCTGTTTCTCCTCATGTTTACTGAGATTATGTTTCTCTGTTTTCGTGATGAATTATATTTTAATATTCTTTAAATGAATGTTATAAATATTAATGTTTTGTGTATATATTAACATAATTGTTTAAACAGGTGGATTCAGGTCAGTTTCTCTTTATGTTCACCGTGATGATGTTTATGTGTGCTCATGATTCATTAATTATATATATAAATATCCTTTCAATTGTAAATATATTATAATATTTAAATATATATATATTAATGTTATAACAACCAAGGTTATATTCATTTATGTAATGTTGCTTTTTAAACAGGTTGTTATGGTTCTGACTTTTTATTCCTGCAGTTGATCTGAATTCAGTTTGTAGTGTTTCTGTCTGATCCATATATCCAATACTGTTTATATTAATGTTATATCAATTCATGGGAAATGTTTAAACAGGCTTTTTCAGTTTTGACTGAATGACATTTACACTTATTATTACTGTTGTTGTTGACCTGAGGTCACAGCGTGTTGTTTGTTGGGGTCTCCTCATGACGTCAGCAGGGTTTAACGTGACCTCGTCCCTACGCTGGTCGGTTTCTCCTCGCTGTCTGGCCACAGCTCGCTCTTATTCTTCGTGTTTTTGTTGCTGTACCTCTTCGTGTTGTTCAGTGACTCTCTGGTGATTTATATCATCTGTTCGCAGCGAGCTCTTCACCGGCCCATGTTTATCTTCGTGGCATCATTTCTGCTGAACTCTCTCACAGCCAGCACACTGATTTATCCTAAACTTCTGTCAGATCTGTTGCTGTCCGGCGCCGGCTTGGTGCAGGTGTCCCGGACTTTGTGTCTGTGCCAGGGTTTCTTTGTTTCCTGTCTTGGTGGATCTAGCTTCATGCTACTGTCGGCCATGGCCTTTGACCGCTACCTGTCCATCTGCTACCCGATGCACTACGCTGTGCTGGTAACTCCTGCCAAGGTGGTGCTGATGCTGCTTCTCTGCTGGATGCTGCCTGCTATTCTAGCGGTAGTCTCAACGCTGCTGGCTAGCCGCTTACCGCTCTGCAGGGCGCAGCTCAACAGGGTCTACTGCGACATCTACAGCCTTGTGAGCCTGAGCTGCGGTGGTGCTGAAGCGCAGCTGAGTGGACTATACAGTCTGCTGATCACAGCAGTTATCATATTCCTGCCTGCCGCCTTCATGCTCTTCTCCTACGCTAGGATCCTCTTCATCTGTCTGTGGCGCTCACGTAGCTTCAGCAGCAAAGCTCTACAAACCTGTGTTCCTCACCTGCTCGTCTTCTTTAACTATTCCATCAGCGTCTACTTAGATCTGCTGCTTCGCCGCCTGCAGAGCAACAGAGAATCTGACACCACCCTCATCACCTCCATCCTGATGATGCTAGTACCCACTGTACTGAACCCTGTGGTGTACGGACTGAAGTTAAAGGAGGTGTTAACGCATGTGAAGAGGCTGCTGAGCTGCCGCAGAGACAGCTGATCAGGTTATAGTATAAAATAATCAACAATAAAAAACATTCCTAATGGTGCGAATGAAAGTTTTATATTTGTAACGACTGAATTAACACCAGTAGAGGACTCATTTGCACGACTCAGGGACAGAGGCTTAAGCTACAAAAAGGTCTTCATATGCAGAGGTTTGGTATATGGTAGGTCAGTAAGGCAACCAAAACAGATGAGGATTAGACAGGAACAGGGTCAGAACACGAAGCTGGGTCAGGTACACGTGGAAATTAGATACTGGGAAAAAATAATGCTGGAACGCTTGAAATAACAAAGACGAACTGGCACTGAGGGGAATGTGGACGCAGACTAAATAGACATGGGGAGGGATGATAATGGGGCACAGGTGAGACTAATTAGGGATGGTAAGCAGGTGGAGTTAAATCAAGGGCAGGAAATGCTGACACTGAAATGAACGGAGAGAAACAATATAAAACAGGAATAATAACAAAACATCCACTTGCTGGCTAGGACCTTACAGTACTCCCCCCTCTAGGGACGGCACCTGACGTCCCAGGTAGGTCAGGATGTTGGCGTTGAAAGTCTTTGATGAGGTCCTTGTCCACAACATTGCTGGTGGAGACCCATGACCTCTCCACAGGACCGTAGCCCTCCCAGTCAACAAGGTACTGACGTCCCCAGCCTCTAGGTCGAACTGCCAAGAGGCGCTTCACAGTATATACAGGTCCACCATCAATATCGGCGGCTGGTATCCATAGGCACACTGAAAAGGCGAGAGACTAGTAGCAGAACTAGGCAAAGTATTGTGTGAGTACTCCATCCAAATAAGATGCGTGGCAGGTGGCAAGGTTCTGAGACACCAGGCATGGTAGACAGGTCTAAAGCTCCTGATTCAGCCGCTCCGTCTGGCCGTTAGACTGCGGATGATATCCAGAAGAGAGGCTGACCGTGGCACCGATGAGCGCAGAAAGCCTTCCAAAACTGTGAGGTAAACTGTGGCCTCCGGTCTGACACAACATCCCTAGGGAAACCATGGAGACGGAAAACATGGGACAATACTGCCTCTGCTGTCTTTTTGGCATATGGCAACTTAGGCAGCGGGATAAAGTGGACCATCTTAGAAAATCTTTCCACAATTGTCAATATAGTAGTGTTACCTTGAGATGGACATGAGTCTGATGGACATGAGTCAGACCAGGGGCGATGTGGCACCGGACGCGGGCGCAGAAGACCAGAAGGGGGCTGACGGGAAGTCTTGTTCCGGGCACAGACTGAACAGGCTGCCACGTACTCCTTGACCGACTTCTCCATGGAGGGCCACCAGAACCGCTGCTTTATGACGTATAGGGTGCGGCATACGCCAGGATGGCAGGAGAGGAGGGAAGTATGTGCCCAGTGGATGACCTGTGAGTGAAGGGGGTCAGGAACAGACAACCGGTTCTGCGGGCAACCATCGGGAACCAGAAAATTAGCAATAGCCTGCCTGACCCTCTCCTCAATGTCCCATGTGACTGCCCCCAGTACACAAGAGGGAGGAATAATAAGCGAGACAGTGCGAGGAGCTGGATCGGGATCAAACAGCGGGATAGGGTATCAGCTTTAGCATTCTTAGAACCGGGACGGTATGACAGAGTGAAGTTGAATCTGGTAAAGAATAGGGCCCACCTGGTTTTTCTTGCAGATTTGATGTACTGAAGGTTCTTATGATTGGTCCAGACTAGGAAAGGGTGCTCGGCTCCCTCCAGCCAGTGGCACCACTCCTCCAAAGCCACCTTAATGGCCAACAGCTCCCTGTTACCCACATCATAGTTTCTCTTGGCTGGGGAGAGTTTCCGAGACAGAAAAGCACAGGGGTGGAGCTTATTGTGTCTCTTCGACCTTTGACAGAGGACAGCCCCAATGCCCACATCTGAAGCATCAACCTTGACCACAAACTGCTGAAGTGGGTCAGGAAGCGTGAGAATAGGGGCCCAAGTGAAGCTCCTCTTAAGCCTCCGGAAGGCCTGTCCTGCTAGGGGGGACCACTGGAACTTCACCTTGGGGGAGGTTGAAGCATGCAGTGGGGCAGCTACAGAACTATAGTTCCTAATGAAACGTCTGTAGAAATTGGCAAAGCCCAAAAAACGTTGCACAAGTTTCTGATTAGAAGGTGTAGGCCACTCAGTGACTGCACTGACCTTTGATGGGTCCATCTGAATGCTGTTCTCCGATATGACAAATCCCAGGAATGAGACAGTGGGGACGTGGCACTCGCACTTCTCTGCCTTCACAAAGAGCTGATTATCCAAGAGACGCTGCAAAACCTGGCTGTTGAATGTTGGTCGTCTCATCCGGAGAAAATATAAGAATGTCGTTGAGGTAGACAAAAACAAACTGGTTGGAGTCAACTAGAGCAGCTAGAGAGAGACTCTGAGTAGGTGAAATTAGCTGGGCAGAGGTGAGAGTACGAGAGGGACAAAAAGAAGCAGTTCGGCTCACCAGGACCCTCCTTCTCACTGATGAGCCTGGTCTTTTACTGGTCATCTGGCTACAAAGTGACCCAGTTGTGAGCAGTAAATGCAACTCCCCTCCCGTAGGCGGCGCTGGCGCTCCTCAAGAGTCAGCTTGGCTCTTCCCAACTGCATGGGTTCCTCCCAAGCCCCCAGGAAGTGCTCCGGAAAAGATGTGTTGTGTCCAAACGGCGGTACTACAATTTCCGTATCAGTCCGTGACATCACTGGGCCCAGAAAGACTTTTTCCCATTGACTATCATGGGGAAAAAGACGGATATTTTTTTTTAAACTAAATAAACTACCCAGTATGAACTATTTTAAAGCCCTTATTAGAATCATTAAGTCCTTAAAGTTGTAAAATGCACTAAAATCTAGATTTATTTTCTCTCTCCATTCATTCTAGTGAGCAGAGAGTGGGAGCTCGGGGGGCGGGGCTTAATGACAGGAGGCGGGGCTTAAGGGGCACATGCTCTGTGAGCGCACATACGGGTTCTTCTGCTCTGACAGCCAGGCATGATGGGTAATCTGTGACGTTTTGCTCTCTCAAAAGTTGGGCCATTTTGTCCTCATGAGCCAATGAGCAGCTCTCATAGGAAACAACGAGACCCCGCCTCCCACGCTGTATCCAGTTCTTATTAAAGCATCCATGGTTCCTGGGTAGTAGCCGGCGCTGGAGAGTCGGTCATCTGGAAACGCTGCTTGAAGAATTAAAAGAAACACGAAGCACTTGTTGAGTTAATGAAGTAACTGATTCACCAGCTCTTACTATGGTCTCACTTTAAGTGAATATATCTGCACTTTCCTTGTTGTTCGGAGTTGGATTCTTTATGGTTTTTGCACTTATTGTACGTCGCTTTGGATAAAAGCATCAGCCAAAGGATATGTAATGTAATGTAATTTTTCGAATAAATAATTGTAACTCTCTTTTCAAGGTGTTGGTGTTTGGTATTATCTTAATGTATATATTATCTTGTCTTAAATTCAGAGATGTCAAAAGTACATCCTTTACTCAAGTATAAGTACAGATACTCGTGTTTAAAAATACTCTGGTAAAAGTAGAAGTACTGACTAAACTTCTTTACTCAAGTAAAGTAAAGAGGGCTTTGAAATGTACTTCAGTAGAAAGTACCCATAACTAGCAGCTGTTTTAAAGAGTACCTGACCTCCCTTTATATTAATAGAACAATAATGTCATTGTTAGCTAATGAATGTTTTCCATGCTGAACAACGGCAACATGACAACGTTTTCATTGGTCCCTCTTCTTTAGAGAAGACCAGGAAATGATGGATACACGGATCGTGTTCAAATCAATAGGCAACGCAATGACTCTAAATAATAATGATCACGCCACCAAACACACATTCAGACTAAAGAAACCAGCCTGTTTGGAACATGGAAGAAGTAGAAAGTACAGGTATTTGGTTCAACATGGAAGAAGTAGAAAGTACAGGTATTTGAGTTCAACATGTAAGAAGTAGAAAGTACAGGTATTTGGGTTCAACATGTAAGAAGTAGAAAGTACAGGTATTTGGGTTCAACATGGAAGAAGGAAAGTTCAGGTATTTGGGTTCAACATGTAAGAAGTAGAAAGTACAGGTATTTGGGTTCAACATGTAAGAAGTAGAAAGTACAGGTAGGGTTCAACATGTAAGAAGTAGAAAGTACAGGTATTTGGGTTCAACATGTAAGAAGTAGAAAGTACAGGTATTTGGGTTCAACATGTAGAAGTAGAAAGTACAGGTATTTGGGTTCAACATGTAAGAAGTAGAAAGTACAGGTATTTGGGTTCAACATGGAAGAAGTAGAAAGTACAGGTATTTGGGTTCAACATGTAAGAAGTAGAAAGTACAGGTATTTGGGTTCAACATGTAAGAAGTAGAAAGTACAGGTATTTGGGTTCAACATGTAAGAAGTAGAAAGTACAGGTATTGGGTTCAACATGTAAGAAGTAGAAAGTACAGGTATTTGGGTTCAACATGTAAGAAGTAGAAAGTACAGGTATTTGGGTTCAACATGTAAGAAGTAGAAAGTACAGGTATTTGTGTTCAACATGTAAGAAGTAGAAAGTACAGGTATTTGGGTTCAACATGTAAGAAGTAGAAAGTACAGGTATTTGTGTTCAACATCTAAGAAGTAGAAAGTACAGGTATTTGGGTTCAACATGTGAGAAGTAGAAAGTACAGGTATTTGGGTTCAAAGTGTAAGAAGTAGAAAGTACAGGTATTTGAGTTCAAAGTGTAAGAAGTAGAAAGTACAGGTATTTGTGTTCAACATGTAAGAAGTAGAAAGTACAGGTATTTGGGTTCAAAGTGTAAGAAGTAGAAAGTACAGGTATTTGGGTTCAAGTGTAAGAAGTAGAAAGTACAGGTATTTGGTGTTCAACATGTAAGAAGTAGAAAGTTCAGGTATTTGTGTTCAACATGTAAGAAGTAGAAAGTACAGGTATTTGGTTCAACATGTAAGAAGTAGAAAGTACAGGTATTTGTGTTCAACATGTAAGAAGTAGAAAGTACAGGTATTTGTGTTCAACATGTAAGAAGTAGAAAGTACAGGTATTTGTGTTCAACATGTAAGAAGTAGAAAGTACAGGTATTTGGGTTCAACATGTAAGAAGTAGAAAGTACAGGTATTTGTGTTCAACATGAAAGAAGTAGAAAGTACAGGTATTTGGGTTCAACATGAAGAAGTAGAAAGTACAGGTATTTGGGTTCAACATGTAAGAAGTAGAAAGTACAGGTATTTGGGTTCAACATGAAAGAAGTAGAAAGTACAGGTATTTGGGTTCAACATGTAAGAAGTAGAAAGTACAGTATTTGTGTTCAACATGTAAGAAGTAGAAAGTACAGGTATTTGGGTTCAAAGTGTAAGAAGTAGAAAGTACAGGTATTTGGGTTCAACATGTAAGAAGTAGAAAGTACAGGTATTTGGGTTCAAAGTGTAAGAAGTAGAAAGTACAGGTATTTGGGTTCAACATGGAAGAAGTAGAAAGTACAGGTATTTGAGTTCAACATGAAGAAGTAGAAAGTACAGGTATTTGTGTTCAACATGTAAGAAGTAGAAAGTACAGGTATTTGTGTTCAACATGTAAGAAGTAGAAAGTACAGGTATTTGGGTTCAACATGTAAGAAGTAGAAAGTACAGGTATTTGGGTTCAACATGTGAGAAGTAGAAAGTACAGGTATTTGGGTTCAACATGTAAGAAGTAGAAAGTACAGGTATTTGGTTCAACATGTAAGAAGTAGAAAGTACAGGTATTTGTGTTCAAATGTAAGAAGTAGAAAGTACAGGTATTTGTGTTCAACATGTAAGAATAGAAAGTACAGGTATTTGGGTTCAACATGTGAGAAGTAGAAAGTACAGGTATTTGGTTCAACATGTGAGAAGTAGAAAGTACAGGTATTTGTGTTCAACATGTAAGAAGTAGAAAGTACAGGTATTTGGGTTCAACATGTAAGAAGTAGAAAGTACAGGTATTTGGGTTCAACATGTGAGAAGTAGAAAGTACAGGTATTTGGGTTCAACATGTGAGAAGTAGAAGTACAGGTATTTGGGTTCAACATGTGAGAAGTAGAAAGTACAGGTATTTGGGTTCAACATGTAGAAGTAAAGTACAGGTATTTGTGTTCAACATGTAAGAAGTAGAAAGTACAGGTATTTGGGTTCAACATGTGAGAAGTAGAAAGTACAGGTATTTGGGTTCAAAATGTAAGAAGTAAAGTACAGGTATTTGGGTTCAACATGTGAGAAGTAGAAAGTACAGGTATTTGGGTTCAACATGTAAGAAGTAGAAAGTACAGGTATTTGGGTTCAAAGTGTAAGAAGTAGAAAGTACAGGTATTTGTGTTCAACATGTAGAAGTAGAAAGTACAGGTATTTGGGTTCAACATGTAAGAAGTAGAAAGTACAGGTATTTGTATTCAACATTGTAAGAAGTAGAAAGTACAGGTATTTGTGTTCAACATGTGAGAAGTAGAAAGTACAGGTATTTGTGTTCAACATGTGAGAAGTCAAAGTAAAAAGTCGTCAGAAAATAAGTAGTGGAGTAAAGTACTGATACCAGAAAAATGTACTTAAAGGTAGGTAAGAATGGAGAAACCAGCTTGAGTGCGCTAGAATTTGAAAATACACAACCGAAAAAAATCTGCCACTTCCTTACAGAGCCCCTCCTCCAACACGAAACGCGCACATGACCATGAGGGCACGAGATCAGTTTGTGCACAGATGGAAGGCTGACAGGCAGGTAGGCTATCCAGTTACTTTAGCCGGGCCGGCTCAGATGATTGGTCGTGCTTTTTACAGCGCCACGGCTTCCACAGATGAAATATTTGTATGTATTTATTGTCAAAGCATTTAATTTATTCATTGCTATCGGATGTTGAGAGCATTCCATGGAATATAACAAGTGTTTCTGAAGTGAATTACCTTCCCCACCTTTAAGTGTTTCTGAAGGGAATTACCTACCCCACCTTTAAGTGTTTTCTGAAGGAACTACCTACCCCACCTTTAAGTGTTTCTGAAGGAATTACCTACCCCACCTTTAAGTGTTTCTGAAGGGAATTACCTACCCCACTTTAAGTGTTTCTGAAGTGAACTACCTACCCCACCTTTAAGTGTTTCTGAAGTGAATTACGTACCCCACCTTTAAGTATTTCTGAAGGGAATTACCTACCCACCTTTAAGTGTTTCTGAATGAATTACGTACCCCACCTTTAAGTGTTTCTGAAGGAATTACCTACCCCACCTTTAAGTGTTTCTGAAGTGAATTACCTACCCCACCTTTAAGTGTTTCTGAAGGAATTACCTACCCCACCTTTAAGTGTTTCTGAAGGGAACTACCTACCCCAACATTAAGTGTTTCTGAAGTGAATTACTACCCCACCTTTAAGTGTTTCTGAAGTGAATTACCTACCCCACCTTTAAGTGTTTCTGAAGGAATTACCTACCCACCTTTAAGTGTTTCTGAAGGAATGACCTACCCCACCTTTAAGTGTTTCTGAAGGAATGACCTACCCCACCTTTAAGTGTTTCTGAAGTGAAATTACCTACCCCACCTTTAAGTGTTTCTGAAGTGAATTACCTACCCCACCTTTAAGTGTTTCTGAAGTGAATTACCTACCCCACCTTTAAGTGTTTCTGAAGTGAATTACCTACCCCACCTTTAAGTGTTTCTGAAGTGAATTACCTACCCCACCTTTAAGTGTTTCTGAAGTGAATTACCTACCTCACCTTTAAGTGTTTCTGAAGGGAACTACCTACCCCAACATTAAGTGTTTCTGAAGTGAATTACCTACCCCACCTTTAAGTGTTTCTGCAGTGAATTACCTACCCCACCTTTAAGTGTTTCTGAAGGGAACTACCTACCCCAACATTAAGTGTTTCTGAAGTGAATTACCTACCCACCTTTAAGTGTTTCTGAAGTGAATTACCTACCCCACCTTTAAGTGTTTCTGAAGGGAACTACCTACCCCAACATTAAGTGTTTCTGAAGGGAATCACCTACCCCACCTTTAAGTGTTTCTGAAGTGAATTACCTACCCCACCTTTAAGTGTTTCTGAAGGAATTACCTACCCCACCTTTAAGTGTTTCTGAAGGAATTACCTACCCCACCTTTAAGTGTTTCTGAAGTGAATTACGTACCCCACCTTTAAGTGTTTCTGAAGTGAATTACCTACCCCACCTTTAAGTGTTTCTGAAGTGAATTACCTATCCCACCTTTAAGTGTTTCTGAAGGGAACTACCTACCCCACCTTTAAGTGTTTCTGAAGTGAATTACCTACCCCACCTTTAAGTGTTTCTGAAGGGAATTACCTACCCCACCTTTAAGTGTTTCTGAAGTGAATTACCTACCCACCTTTAAGTGTTTCTGAAGTGAATTACCTACCCACCTTTAAGTGTTTCTGAAGTGAATTACCTACCCCACCTTTAAGTGTTTCTGAAGTGAATTACCCACCCCACCTTTAAGTACAGTAACGAAGTATTTGTACTCCACTAGTTCCCTACTCTGACCAGTGTTTCCCCTACCATTGTCTTGGAGGGGCACTGCGCCCCGCCAACGGAGCCCCGCGCCCCCCCTGAATCTTTTTTTAATTTATATATATATATATATATATAGCACCAAATTGCAACTAATCTATATCTCACTTTTCACATTGAACATGTGCTCTTTTATTAAATAAACTAAACGCTTTCATTTTAAGTTGTGAGTTTACTGTTTTGGACCCTAAGAAACACTGATGCATTAATCAATAACAATAATCCACAGCTCCTCTCTCTGCTCCAGAGGATTAAAAATACATATCCCAATGCCCCCCCCCCCCCCCCCGCTCAGGCAGCACCCCCCAAAGCAGTAAACCTAGGGGAAACACTGCTGACTGTATGTAATGTAATGTAATTTGTCGAATAAATAATTGTAACTCTCTTTTCAAGGTGTTGGTGTTTGGTATTAATACAGTATTATCTAAATGTATATATTATTATTATTAAGGGGCGTGTGGCGCTCACTTTTTCCCAACATCACGAAAGTAAGGACATCATCCTTTAACTATGTTGTCAATGCTTATAAACTGTCATATTAGATGTATAGATATTTTAACTAAACAACATGTTGCACAGGGACATTTTACTAATGACTAGCGAACCGGACATGTCCCGCCGTAACCGTTACATGTATGTGATGTTTACGGTAGCGGATTATTATGTACATGTATCGTCAATTTAATGTTGACATATCTGGCTAAATAACATGCCTGTTTATGAAATTACCCAGTTTATGTCATGGTTTGGGATTGTGGTTTTCATTTTCCATTTTATCTTGAAATGTTTTCCTCCTCGTGTCTTGTCTGGTCCTTCTTCCTGTGTTGCTTCCTGTCTCTGTGTTCCCTCCTGCCTGATTTACCTGATCGTGTTCACCTGGTGCCCCTGTGTTTTCTCCTCCCTCCTCACCTCTCTTCTTTGTGTGATTAGTCTTGTGTGCATTTAAGTTCTGGTTTTTCTGTCTGTCATTGTTAGATCCTTGTTAGTCTTTGACTGTGTTCACGGTGAGGAGTTCTGTATATATCATTTGAGCCTTGGATTAAAGGTATTTTCCTGTTGAATCTGCGTTTGGGTCCTGCCTGCTTTGCTCTACCGTGACAGTTTAAGTTAAGGACTAACATAACTACGAGCTAGAGAGAATCTCGGACGGGACGGGAGCGAGCGGAGCTTCTGTTATTGTCTTTTTTTTCTCCGTCACCGGTGGCAGCGACCGACGTGTTTTAAAAGTGAATTTAGTCTTTAAGCGAGCTTTAACAGCATGATATACAAATAAAACAAGAGCAAAACAAATCTTGCCCTTGACTGTAACCGGACACCTGTTTTATTTTACCATTAATTTAAATACTAAACCTCACTTGTAAACAATGAAAGTCTGGGGGGACAGTGAAGAGAAGTTACAATGCAGTTAACACCAGCTTTTATTATGTACTTGTATGAGTAGGCAGGCCTGTTTCCATTGTGAGGTACTTTAATACACTATAATTGAGCGAAATGATTAAATAGTTAGTATGAAGGTCGAGTTTTTCATACACAATATAGGCTATTTATACATTTCGATTGATTACATTTAAATGCATAATCTGCATTTGTACTTGTTCATCTTTAATTTGTATTGTATGTAGTCATCAGTTTTTATGTAAATCAATATGTAATCTTTTACAGCTTGTTTATTAAATATTTATTATAAATGACATATTTCTCAGTTTTTTAAAATATGACTTTTCTTATTCTCTAGATGGAACCACGCTTTGGAAAACGGGACGGTATTCTTAACTTGACAGACACTTTGGAAGCAACAAAGGTCAAGAAGTCTAACAGATAGGCCGTGGAGTCGACCTCTTTCCCCAGAGGAAGTGATGGACAAGGCCAGAACAGCCCTAACCCAGCACCGTGGAGATCCATCCAACAGAAGACACCCGCTGGGTTTCTTCCAAATCCAGTTTGGTTTCCGTTGGGTGGTGGAAAATTCTCTTGGCTATGCTGCTTACCTTTTGGCAGCAATGATAAGAGACCCGACAGGAGGCAGCAAAGACTCCAAGGAACATTCCCTGAACAAGGCCTGTTTCAAAGAGTATATTGAGCTCTTTTCTTCTGGTAGAATTGCCATTGCCATGAAAGAAGAGCAATATGCTGCCAACGCTCCCCAGCACACTCCCCCTGCCCAGCACACTCCCCCTGCCCAGGTCACTCCCCCCTGCCCAGGTCACTCCCCCTGCCCAGCACACTCCCCCTGCCCAGGTCACTCCCCCTGCCCAGGTCACTCCCCCTGCCCAGCACACTCCCCCTGCCCAGCACACTCCCCCTGCCCAGCACACTCCCCTGCCCAGCACACTCCCCCTGCCCAGGTCACTCCCCCTGCCCAGGTCACTCCCCCTGCCCAGCACACTCCCCCTGCCCAGGTCACTCCCCCTGCCCAGGTCACTCCCCTGCCAGCACACTCCCCTGCCCAGCACACTCCCCCTGCCCAGGTCACTCCCCTGCCCAGGTCACTCCCCCTGCCCAGCACACTCCCCCTGCCCAGCACACTCCCCTGCCCAGGTCACTCCCCTGCCCAGCACACTCCCCCTGCCCAGGTCACCCCTGCCCAGGTCACTCCCCCTGCCCAGGTCACTCCCCCTGCCCAGCACTTGACCACCACAGAGCATGCTGCTCCCACCCAGCAAGCTGGGACCAGCCAGCATGCCTCAACCTCTTCACTCCGCTCCCTTTTGGCTGGACAGAAGATGCCAAATCAGAGGAGCCTCACCAACGCAGTGAAACGGCTGGTTTCCCCCAGCAAAACCAAACCCTGTAAGCAAACATTTATTTGATAACACTTCTTTTTAATGTTTAGTACTCTTCAATACTTGTGATGTTTATCTGTTTGTCCTTAATTTGTCTTTCTTTAGCTTTGGTCCATGCACGTGCACGGCCAAAACCCCACCTCATCCAACTGCCTGTGTCCTTCGACGCAGCAAAGGCCCCAGCCTCCACCCTCACACACCCGGCTGTGTCCAGTGAGGTCGATGACAGCACACTGCTGGCAGAGGCATTACAATTTGAGGAGGCAAATCCTGCAGGTATGTTAAAATTTCAATATCTCAAACATTAAAACACAATATTTTTAAGTGGACACATTTAGTGATACATTTTTCTCATTTATTTTTCATGTCCTTTTCCTTTTGTTGTCGCAGCGTAAAATCAGCTGCTGTGGCTTAGGCAAAGAAACTCAATATTCGTACTGAAGTCCTTAAGACGGTCTTTGATGTGTGCATACACGACACCTCGTCTTGAGAGTGTCTGCAAGAGTACATCAGGCTCGACTTTAGTTTACATCAAAGACAAACAAAGAAAACCCACCCCCTTTAGAGATCACTTAGGTGTCGCAAACACCCCCCATTGTTTCCTTTCCCCCTCCCTTTCCTGTAGGGTCGTAAACCCTCCCTTAGACAACAAAGCATCTGTTATCACAGCAAAAGGTTAACCCATTAGATAACACAATTTCCATAACACTTTATATAAAAAAATGATCTAATGAACTTTTAAAAGTTTCATATCTAGGGACAATAAAGCAAAAATGAATTTGCATTTGTTTATTTCTTTGTTTTTTTTGTTTTTTTTTTGTAGTACAAGGAGTCTGTCTTCCAGCTGGCTGGACCCACACCTTGCCTGAAGTGGATCAGAGGTGGATATCAAAGGCTTGTTCAAGTGGAACGCAAAGGGGCATCCTGAGCTGGATAGCAGGGTGGACAAACTTTGGTGGTATCCCCCCCAGGTGCCACTGAGGACCAGCAAATCTCCTGCTCAGGAAAATTACTTTGGTCATCCCTGCTGCTGTGGATGCCACGAAAGCTGTGGCAAGTAATGCTGACCTGTCTGCATCCAGATTGCAACAAAGAACCTTTGACCTCAGCTGGCCTGCATCAGAAGATCAGGCAGGTGGTGGCTGTTGGAAAGATGTACTTTGTTGCATCTGAGTACCTGTCCTGCCGAAGGTGCAAGAGGAAGGTCATCAGCTGGAGCCACGGCCTCATCTCTCAGCTGGACATTGGACACAGGGTGCAGTTCCCTTGCATCCTGACATCTAAACTTGCATGTGACTTTGAGGTTGCAAGTTTGATGCGTCAGCGAGGGCTGGGAAACAGCAGCAGCCAGATCCAGAGGAAGCTGCAGGAGCGTCATGCTGAGGTGTGGATGCAGAAGACAGTCCAGTACCTGCAGGATTGTAAAGGAATTGCCAGTGCTGTTACATCAGGCCTGATTCTGCCCGTGACCTTTGATCCTGTACCTGCCATGCCTCCTGTCCCGAAGCACCGTTGGCTGATGCAAGTTTATGCCCAGGATGTCCTGCAAAGGCTGGATGAAATCAAGGCCACCATCACTTCCCAGTACGGTCGGATCCTGAAGATGGATTCAACCAAAAAGGTGGCCCGTAAGCTAGCGGGAAAAAGCTACGGCACCGCTACCTGGGCAACCAACGTCGGTAATGAGCATGGACAGGTCATCATGTCCGTGCTCACAGCCAGCGAGGGCTATGGTCTCGGTCCTATGGTTGAAGGACTCATCAACAGATACAGAATGGCTGGGGTGGCTCCTCCTGAGGTGCTATATGTGGACCGAGACTGCTGTGGAAACACTCTTCTAAGGAGGATGTTTGAAGAGTGGAACAACATGACAATCCGGTTAGACATCTGGCACTTCATGCGCAGATTTGCTGTGGGTTGCAGCACAGACTCCCACCAGCTGTATGCCTCTTTTATGAGTCGCCTCAGCCACTGTATTTTCATGTGGGACCAGGACGACCTGAAGGCCGCGAAGGATGCAAAGCGTGCAGAGCTAGAAGCTGGAGGGAGACATCCATCCGAGGCTGATGTGCTTCGCTGTCAGCAGAAGTGAGCTAGCTCTGCATTGCCGGAGAATCACCCGCGGCACCAAGGAGACCCAGGCTCAGATTCATAGGCTCATCCAGACCTTTGATGGAGATGCTGGTCACTCTCTGGGAGTGCCACTCATCAACTCGGCCCGGATGAGTGAAATCATCAAGTCCCAGTGGAAGCATGTGGCCTGCGTCCAGGATCCTCCAGGTGTGCAGCTCTATGCACAAACTGGCTCCAGTGTGAAGGGAGGGCACCGCCTGCCAACATACCGCTGTGCCAGAGGCTCTACTTCACTGGAGTCATTTCACCTGCACCTGAACCGGTTCATCCCAGGTAAATATGTGTTTCCCTTTTCTCATCCTATGGTTAGATTAATCACCATTGGATTGGAATAAATAACAGCTGTGTTTTTATCTATACAAATGTAAAATGATCTGAAATAAAAACATGATACATTTCAAAATTGACTTTACAGGTACTCTGGCAAGTGACACCTTTTTCCAAGCCTATCTTTTGGATGGACTGGCACGCTGGAATGAGGACCGGGCTGTGGCAGCAACAAGGGATGAGCAGCAGCATCCACACTGCTACAATCATCTTCTTCGCCATGCTGTAAATACTCTGGCAGAGGAGGTTCTAGGCAAGAAGATCATCCCTTATGTTGGGCCACGAAAATACACTGGTAGATGCACATCTGATTTGCTTGTAGTACTAATAGCCTACCATTTTATCACTTGCATTATGTTTTCTGATTGATATGCAAATAACATATCATCTAAATACCAAGAGTAATTAGATTAAGTCATTTATATTTAAAATGATATTATATATATGATGGTGTATTATCTAATTGTATTTTTATTTGATTTTAAAGAGGAACTGATGGGAGTACCTTTACCAGCAAACTGGTCGAGTTCTTCAGGGACTACAAGCTGGCCATACAAGAGTCAGAGAGCAGCGAGGTGGCAATAGAGGTTCATGAAGGTCATGCTGACCTGAGGAGTTTCAGGACTTCACTGTCCCCACCTTCCACCTCCAAAGGTTACCTGCTGTAAGGTTTCAGCGTTAGAGTCCTTCTAGTTTATTGGGTTTATTCTTGTGACCTTTCATTTTATTTTGGTATTGACTCTACCCTCTCGTTTCAGGTGTTGTGTGGTGTGTGTGTGTGTGTGTGTGTGTGTGTGTGTGTGTGTGTGTGTGTGTGTGTGTGTGTGTGTGTGTGTGTGTGTGTGTGTGTGTGTGTGTGTGTGTGTGTGTGTGTGTGTGTGTGTGTGTGTGTGTGTGTGTGTGTGTGTGTGTGTGTGTGTGTGTGTGGTGTGTGTGTGTGTGTGTGTGTGGTGTGTGTGTGTGTGTGTGTGTGTGTGGTGTGTGTGTGTGTGTGTGTGTGTGTGTGTGTGTGTGTGTGTGTGTGTGTGTGTGTGTGTCCCTTTTGTCGGTTCGTCTTGTCTACACATGTCTGTATTCTCTCGTGAACCGTTGAGAATCCTAGTGGAACCTAGAGATCTTATGAGCATCCTAGTGGAACCTAGAGATCTTATGAGCATCCTAGTGGAACCTAGAGATCTTATGAGCATCCTAGTGGAACCTAGAGATCTTATGAGCATCCTAGTAATCTTTTGTTTTGAATAGTCTTTTATAAAATAAAAGATATTCTTGAAGTCAAACTGAATCGTGAATCTGAGTTCTTGTGAGTCCTTCGTGTCACCTGCTGCCTCATCAAAAGCATCGTCCTCTTTATCTCCGTCTCCATCCACCAGCACCCTGTCCTCCCTGTCAGTGGTCCCTCCTTGATCTTCCACCAGCACCCTGTCCTCCCTGTCAGTGGTCCCTCCTCCATCCTCCACCAGCACCCTGTCAGTGGTCCATCCTCCACCAGCACCCTGTCCTCCCTGTCAGTGGTCCCTCCTCCATCCTCCACCAGCACCCTGTCAGTGGTCCATCCTCCACCAGCACCCTGTCCTCCCTGTCAGTGGTCCCTCCTTCGTCTTCACCAGCACCCTGTCCTCCCTGTCAGTGGTCCCTCCTTCGTCTTCCACCAGCACCCTCTCCTCCCTGTCTGTGGTCCCTTCTTCGTCTTCACCAGCACCCTGTCAGTGGTCCATCCTCCACCAGCACCCTGTCCTCCCTGTCAGTGGTCCCTCCTTCGTCTTCACCAGCCCCTGTCAGTGGTCCCTCCTCCACCAGCACCCTCTCCTCCCTGTCTGTGGTCCCTTCTTCGTCTTCACCAGCACCCTGTCAGTGGTCCATCCTCCACCAGCACCCTGTCCTCCCTGTCAGTGTCCCTTCTTCGTCTTCACCAGCACCCTGTCAGTGGTCCCTCCTCCATCCTCCACCAGCACCCTGTCAGTGGTCCATCCTCCACCAGCACCCTGTCCTCCCTGTCAGTGGTCCCTCCTTCGTCTTCACCAGCACCCTGTCCTCCCTGTCAGTGGTCCCTCCTTCGTCTTCCACCAGCACCCTGTCCTCCCTGTCTGTCCCTCCTTCGTCTTCCACCAGCACCCTGTCCTCCCTGTCAGTGGTCCCTCCTTCATCTTCCACCAGCACCCTGTCCTCCCTGTCTGTGGTCCCTTCTTCGTCTTCCACCAGCACCCTGTCCTCCCTGTCTGTGGTCCCTCCTTCGTCTTCCACCAGCACCCTGTCCTCCCTGTCAGTGGTCCCTCCTTCATCTTCCACCAGCACCCTGTCCTCCCTGTCTGTGGTCCCTTCTTCGTCTTCACCAGCACCCTGTCCTCCCTGTCTGTGGTCCCTTCTTCGTCTTCCACCAGCACCCTGTCCTCCCTGTCAGTGGTCCCTCCTTCGTCTTCCACCAGCACCCTGTCCTCCCTGTCTGTGGTCCCTCCTTCGTCTTCCACCAGCACCCTGTCCTCCCTGTCAGTGGTCCCCTCTTCATCTTCCACCAGCACCCTGTCCTCCCTGTCTGTGGTCCATCCTTCGTCTTCCACCAGCACCCTGTCCTCCCTGTCTGTGGTCCCTCCTTCGTCTTCCACCAGCACCCTGTCCTCCCTGTCAGTGGTCCATCCTTCATCTTCCACCAGCACCCTGTCCTCCCTGTCTGTGGTCCCTCCTTCGTCTTCCACCAGCACCCTGTCCTCCCTGTCTGTGGTCCATCCTTCGTCTTCCACCAGCACCCTGTCCTCCCTGTCTGTGGTCCCTCCTTCGTCTCCACCAGCACCCTGTCCTCCTGTCAGTGGTCCCTCCTTCGTCTTCACCAGCACCCTGTCCTCCCTGTCTGTGGTCCATCCTTCATTCTTCCACCAGCACCCTGTCCTCCCTTTGTGGTCCCTCCTTCGTCTTCCACCAGCACCCTGTCCTCCCTGTCTGTGGTCCTCCTTCGTCTTCCACCAGCACCCTGTCCTCCCTGTCTGTGGTCCCTCCTTCGTCTTCCACCAGCACCCTGTCCTCCCTGTCTGTGGTCCCTCCTTCGTCTTCCACCAGCACCCTGTCCTCCCTGTCTGTGGTCCCTCCTTCGTCTTCCACCAGCACCCTGTCCTCCCTGTCTGTGGTCCCTCCTTTGTCTTCAACCAGCACCCTGTCCTCCCTGTCTGTGGTCCCTCCTTCGTCTTCCACCAGCACCCTGTCCTCCCTGTCTGTGGTCCCTCCTTCGTCTTCCACCAGCACCCTGTCCTCCCTGTCTGTGGTCCCTCCTTCGTCTTCCACCAGCACCCTGTCCTCCCTGTCTGTGGTCCATCCTTCGTCTTCCACCAGCACCCTGTCCTCCCTGTCTGTGGTCCCTCCTTCGTCTTCCACCAGCACCCTGTCCTCCCTGTCTGTGGTCCATCCTTCGTCTTCCACCAGCACCCTGTCCTCCCTGTCTGTGGTCCCTCCTTCGTCTTCCACCAGCACCCTGTCCTCCCTGTCTGTGGTCCATCCTTCGTCTTCCACCAGCACCCTGTCCTCCCTGTCTGTGGTCCCTACATAGACAGTGTCACCTCCATCCACCCAGTCCTCACAACAATCCACCTCAGTCGATGTAAGGACCAATTTACCTTTCTTATGTATTTACATGCTTGTAACACAATCTGGGTTATGTCAGCTACAATTAATAGCATTTGTTGTTGCTATCAAATATGTTTTAATTATCTTTCATTTTAGGATTGTGTTGGCCCTGACAATATCGAGGGGTATGGAGCCGTCCAGGAGCTGGCAGAGTTTTTGTTTGGTCTCCGAGAACACCTACTGGCCTTCAGTGGAGACGAGTGCGCCAAAAGAATCACTCTGTGGCAGGCACTGGGGGATTTCGACAAAAGGAAGACCAGCTATCCACCCCGTCACAAAAACACACTGAAGCAGGGGCGATTCAGGGCAACACAAAAGATTGTGGCACCAGGTGTGGAGAGCACTAAAAGGTTTGTTACATTAAGTACAACATTTTAAAATGACTGAAAGTGGCTGAAATACTGTCTTCACCTTAATAAGTGTAGTCAAGTTTATTAAAGGATCCTTATTAACTTGAACACCACCTTCCTTTCTTGGGTCCAAAACAAACAATTACATAAGAGGCATACAATAAGCAAGTGTGTGTGTCAGATGGAATAAAGCAGAACAACACTTTCTGGGTTTCCCCCATAACTTTAGGGAAGTACAATTACAGAAAAGTACAAATACATCTCAATCTTTAGTAATTCATAATAATAAGTATTTTGTTGAATTTACAGGTGCTTCATTGGGCTCACAGTCCTGCACAGTGGCCAGACTGCAACAGAGTGGTGGAGGCCATCTTCACAAGGCTCTGTGGCCTCTACAAAAACACTGCGCTGCGAGGGACGAGGGTCTCACGGTTCACAATGGTGACGTGCTTATAAGCACATCCGAGAGTGCGTGATCACCAACGCCAAGGTGATGACTGAGACCACCATCCAGCTCCCAGAGGAATGTTGCAACTGTCACACAATGGTGAGTAAATAAGCATACTACATATACTGCAAAACATGTATACTTACACTGTAATACTTACCCAATAAAATGATTTACTGTTCAAAATAATCCCAACTTTTTTCATTACAAATATTCATTTTGTTCATTAATATTGATTGTTTCATGTTTCCGCAGGTTCAGCAGGCGCTGCAGGTCTCAGGAACAGCAGGTCCTGAAGCAGGGTATCCCCGCTCCTGACGCTCCCATGGCAGGACCTGAGCAGCTTCTTGTGGCAATGCAGAAAGGGACATCTCTGTTTCCTGGCAGTTTGGCTGAGCCTCACACCTTTGTTCTGCCACCAAACACTGCTGGTGAGGCAAAGCTCCAGAAGAGATCACAACCAGTGGCCATCTCACAGGTCCCACCACCACCTCCATACATGCTCTTCCCTTCCTTGCACCGACTCCACCCTTCTCAACACCATACATGGTACCATCTGTGCAGCTTCCTCAAGTGCCTGGACCCTCACAGGTTGTGCCTGGAAGCTCTCAGATGATGCTTCTCAACATGCCATTGGCATCAGCTACTCAGGCGCTAACATCCGGTCAGAGTAACGTGCCGTACACCACACAGCAGTACAGGAAAGAAAAGAGGAGAGAGGGAGCAATCTGGATCAGGCAAAAGAAAGACAAAAAGACAGACGCCATCATTTGCAAAAACTGCAACAAAGACAGGAAGCCACCAGCCCACTTACAGTACTTTGGCAATTGGTACTGTAAAGAATCAGAGACCCAGTCCCATGAGGACTGGAGGGCTGTGCTGGAGCAAAGAGGGTATGGGGGAAAGAGAGGGGTGCACCTTAAATCACCAAATGTTGTGAGCAGGTGCAACTTTTTCACTTTGTTATATTTGCACTGTTTTTATTGTATAGTTTTATTTTACATATTGTAAGAATTGTTGTTATTTTTACTGTTGTTTTAAATATATAAATACATATAAAACAAGTATGGATGTTTCTGTTTTGAATATTTCATCATCATATTTCACTTTCATTATTGTTATATTTACTTAATACTTTGTTCTTAAGTTTTAATACATTTATTAAAAGTTGTAATTATAATAATAAATGCACAACATAACAATAATCCTCATACATATGTGTCATATTACTTATATTCTAAGTACTATTCTATATTAAGTACATCTATAGAAGTACTGTACAATGATGTGCTGACTTGCATGCTCCTTAATACTTCACTACATTTCAGAGGCAAAGCTTTGAACCTCATTGATTTGATAACATGAGTTACTTTGAAGATTTAGATTCTGTTGCAAAGTACAATAATATAAACAGACAATGAATCCCGAATGATTCTGGAGAAGAACTGAAAGGATCCATTGAGTTTATTCACAAGCTACCCAAAAGTATGGTACAATAATAAATAAGCTCCACCTTTACATTCATGCATGTTCTGACATACAAGGGATTGAGCGGGATTCGAAACCGGCTCGCAGGGTGTATTTCGGCTACTTCACGGTTATCAAACATAGACCAACGCGCTATGTCTTTGGAGCAGTGGGTAGAGCGTTGGTGTTCAGATCAGGGAGCTCAGGTTCAAACCCCACTGCAGTCAGCACGTCGTTGTGTCCCTGAGACACTTCACCCCAAACTGCTCCTGTGGGGATTGCCCACAGTATGGAGTATGTAAGTCGCTTTGGATAAAAGCGTCTAACAGTGACACGTAATTATCTTATCTTAAATGTAGCTGTGAATAAAGTGTCCTGAGAGAATGACCCGTCCCCTGGCTGCCTCCCTGTGGGATTACTTCTGTGTCATAAAGATGAAGCAAAACTAAGAGTTTAAGAGAAAAAGAAACTGAGTCAAGCAAAATAAATTGAATTTCAGAAATAAAACTATAAGTTGCAAACAAATCATTTGTAAATGGTAAATGGACTGTACTTATATAGCGCTTTATCCAGTCTTTAAGACCCCTCAAAGCGCTTTACATACTACATGTCGTTCACCCATTCACACCCATTCATACAGAGCAGTGTACCTACAGTAACTCTAGGACCTAACATTCACACACATTCACACACCGTTGGCCATGCCATCGGGAGCAACTCAGGGTTAAGTATCTTGCCCAAGGATACATCGACATGTTGACTGCATGGGTGGGATCGAACCCAACTTTCTGGTTGAAAGACGACCGCACTCCCTCGCAGCCACAGTCGCCCCTTTGTGTAATCATGTAAACTATAAGTCTGTTTTCTTTGTTTGACATATCTTTTTGTTTGCAGATCTCTTCTCTTCTCAGATCGCTTCTTTCTCATGATCAGACTTTTGCTGTCGCTGCAGCTCGTCTCGTTTCCGCTCCTTCATTTTGTGTTTTCGATTTTGACACAAACGTCCCAGGTGGGCGGGACTTTCAGGGGTCGTCCCCATTGGCTACTCAGTTTTTGAGTGACAGCCCACTACACCACAGATCGTACAGTGCAACTCATGCAGCAAACTCCGGAGTCCACTCGGCCACGTTAGTGTCGGTGCCTCCTGAGGAGTTCCATGAACACATCGGACTTCTCTTATGGATCGCTGTGCTTTATACTTGTGTTCTGTAGTTTATACTTTATTCCAACTTTAAATATTTTAATACCTGAACACCTGAGCACCTGAACACCTGAGCACCTGCACACCTGAGCACCTGCGCACCTGCACACCTGAGCACCTGCACACCTGGCACCTGAGCACCTGCCACCTGAGCACCTGCGCACCTGCACACCTGAGCACCTGAGCACCTGAGCACCTGAGCACCTGCGCACCTGAGCACCTGAGCACCTGCACACCTGAGCACCTGAGCACCTGCACACCTGAGCACCTGCGCACCTGCACACCTGAGCACCTGCGCACCTGCACACCTGAGCACCTGAGCCCTGCACACCTGAGCACCTGCACACCTGAGCACCTGAACACCTGAGCACCTGAAACACCTGAGCACCTGAACACCTGAACACCTGAGCACCTGAGCACCTGAGCACCTGAACACCTGAGCACCTGAACACCTGAGCACCTGAACACCTGAGCACCTGAACACCTGAACACCTGAGCACCTGAGCACCTGAACACCTGAGCACCTGAACACCTGAACACCTGAGCACCTGAGCACCTGAACACCTGAGCACCTGAACACCTGAACACCTGAGCACCTGAGCACCTGAACACCTGAGCACCTGAACACCTGAGCACCTGAACACCTGCGCACCTGAGCACCTGAACACCTGCACACCTGAGCACCTGAACACCTGAGCACCTGCGCACCTGAACACCTGCACACCTGAGCACCTAACACCTGCACACCTGAGCACCTGAGCACCTGAACACCTGCACACCTGAGCACCTGCACACCTGAGCACCTGCACACCTGAGCACCTGCACACCTGAGCACCTGAACACCTGAGCACCTGAACACACCTGAACACCTGAGCACCTGAGCACCTGAACACCTGAGCACCTGAGCACCTGAACACCTGAACACCTGAGCACCTGAGCACCTGAACACCTGAGCACCTGAACACCTGAACACCTGAGCACCTGAGCACCTGAACACCTGAGCACCTGAACACCTGAGCACCTGAACACCTGCGCACCTGAGCATGAACACCTGCACACCTGAGCACCTGAGCACCTGCGCACCTGAACACCTGCACACCTGAGCACCTGAACACCTGCACACCTGAGCACCTGAGCACCTGAACACCTCACACCTGAGCACCTGCACACCTGAGCACCTGCACACCTGAGCACCTGCACACCTGAGCACCTGAACACCTGAGCACCTGAACACCTGAAACCTGAACACCTGCACACCTGACACCTGAGCACCTGAGCACCTGCGCACCTGAGCACCTGAACACCTGCGCACCTGAGCACCTGAACACCTGAACACCTGAGCACCTGAACACCTGAACACCTGAACACCTGAGCACCTGAGCACCTGAGCACCTGAACACCTGAACACCTGAGCACCTGAGCACCTGAGCACCTGAACACCTGAGCACCTGAGCACCAGAGCACCTGAACACCTGAACACCTGAGCACCTGAACACCTGAGCACCTGAGCACCTGAGCACCTGAACACCTGAGCACCTGAGCACCTGAACACCTGAACACCTGAACACACCGCTGCTGTTAAATAATGTCCCAATTTGGATCGATAAAGTGTCTGTCTATTTATTTTATAGATTAAAAAAACACATCTATGTATTTTCAAGCTAAAGGTGAATCACAATATAAACTGAATACTGTTATTTTTTCAAAGACATATATTGCTGTGTTTAGGACAAACAATTAAAGACTGCTTTAATTTAACAAATTCTACAATATAAAAGTGGCAGATTTGCTTCATGAAACAGACCTGGGCTGCATCCCAACACAATTAGGACCATGCTCACATCTCACTCTGTTGGTCTGAAGAGCTGAAGCATTCACACGGATACACACGGTGTTGTCTCGTTCTATATCCTGTGAGAAAGACATTTGGTCAAATGCCACTGAGCCTGATAAGAGCTGCGCCCAGCGTGGATGAAGCTGGTGCAGGTCTTTCTTCATGCCCCCCCCCCCCCCCCCCCCCCCCCCCCCTCCGTGCTGTCCCCTCAGAGGAAGTGGGAAAGGGAGAAGACCTCTGGACACCACGCTGTCTCAATGATCCACACTGTTAATATGAGAGGAACATAAATGATTTATGAAATGAAAAATATGAAGTTAACAAATAAACACAGCTCAGGGGCTTCATGGACGGTAGGTTTTCCTACTAAGTTAACTCAGCCTCCATTGATTTTCATATCAAATGAGCGTGTGTTAAAATAAGCTATCATGGCTTATCCTTGCATATCTAAACAGAATCATGAAAGCCTGTTGGTAGAGTCAGGCACACGAGTCCGTTTGAGTGTGTGCGCCGGTGTCTGAACGCTCACTCACTGCTAGCTATGTAGCTAACTGTAGGCTACTTAGCTTGCATTGTTATGGATCTAAAGGGAGCAGAAGCTAACTTTCAGAGCACAGCTTTACTTCTCACTTAACACAATAAAGAAACAGACCGTATAGGACACACAAACAACACAAATGATCAATACTTACATATATTTTCACTTGTAGTATTATAATAATTGAAATGCTGGTTCTTCTGGGGGTGTTCTGTCCACGCTCAGCTACCGCACCGCAGCTGCCTGCACTGTACAATCGCTGGAGGACTGGGCTGTCACTAGAGTTGGGTGTAACGCGTTACAAAGTTACAAAGTAACGCGTTACTGTAATACATTACATTACATGACATGTCATTTGTTAGACGCTTTTATCCAAAGCGACTTACATACTCAATACTGTGGGCAATCCCCACAGGAGCACTTTGGGGTGCTATTGGAGCCTCGCAGCGGCGAAACTGTGGCACACTTACACTGTGGGCTAGGTGCGCCGCATTTGCGCTTCAGATGACGCTCCCTCCGCAGTCTTCGTGATCTGCCTGTAGGGAGGGGCGGCTCTGCGAGTAAAGTAACGAGTAAAGTAACGAGTTACTTTATGTAGAGAGTAACGAAGTAAGTCATATATTACTTTTTTTTAAAGAAATAAGTAATATGTGATTTATTGAGTAACGACCCCATCTCTGGCTGTCACTCAAAAACTGAGTAGCCAATGGGACGCACCCCTGAAAGTCCCGCCCACCTGGGACGTTTGTGTCAGAATCGCAAACAAAAAATGAAGGAGCGCAAACGAGAAGAGCTGCAGCGAGAGCAAAAGTCTGATCATTGAGAAAGAAGCAAAGAGAACTGCAAACAAAAAGATATGTTCAAACAAAGAAAACAGACTTACAGTTTACATGATTACACAAATGATTTGTTTGCAACTTATAGTTTTATTTCTGAAATTCAATTTATTTTGCTTGACTCAGTTTCTTTTTCTCTTAAACTCTTAGTTTTGATTCTGAGAAAGTGTTGCTTTATCTTTATGAAACAAAACTAATCCCATACCTCCCCAGACTCAGAGACAGTTTCATCCCACAGGCCATCAGACTGTTAAACACCTGCACTTTTGAAACAACATCCATCACATTCATCTGTTTGCAACTTATATATATCAATATTCCAATTACTGTATAGACTATTCTAACTATTATATTCTATTTTATTTACCTGTACTATTTTATCTGTGTTATTGTGTTGCTCTGTTGGAGGAGCCTGTGATCTCAGATTTTCATTGTCTTTCACTGTAGCTCTGAACACATGACAATAAAAGCCTTGGAACCTTGAAACTTGAAACGACATGTAATAGCAGCGTTGTGCCTGCAGGGGGCGCTGTGAGCTGAGACTCTCACAGCAACAACAGGAAGCTGAGCTCTCGCAACACATCCGTCAAACTGTTGTTTTCCTGAGTTTATCGTGAAACTCGGAGCTCTGTAGTGATCATTCTGTGTTCATTCAGTGAGCTGTGAGTGTGTGAAGTGACCCTGATGGCCGGCACCGCGCTGAAGAGACTCATGGCGGAGTATAGACGTGAGTGAGAGGATTTAACACGTCACTGTTAGAACGCTGAGCTAACGGCTAACAGCTAACGGCTAACGGCTAACAGCTAACCCTACGGATTTAATAATTATACATCTGATTTATATAGCGCTTTCCCTGGTGCTCAAAGCGGATTGAAGGTCTTCTTCTCCTGATATCCGCTGTTTCATCACTGAGACGCATTAGTACAAGCACTCCTCTAGTACTTTAGTACAAGTACTCCTCTAGTACTTTAGTACAAGTACAAGCACTCCTCTAGTACTTTAGTACAAGTACAAGCACTCCTCTAGTACTTTAGTACAAGTACAAGCACTCCTCTAGTACTTTAGTACAAGTACAAGCACTCAGATCTAGTACTAAACTAAAAGTAGAAGTACTCAGAGCTTGTACGTGAGTAAAAGTAGAAGTACTCAGATGTGTGCTTGAGTAAAAGTAGAAGTACTCAGATCTTGTACTTGAGTAAAAGTAGAAGTACTCAGATCTTGTACTTGAGTAAAAGTAGAAGTACTCAGATCTTGTACTTGAGTAAAAGTAGAAGTACTCAGATTGTGTGCTTGAGTAAAAGTAGAAGTACTCAGATTGTGTGCTTGAGTAAAAGTAGAAGTACTCAGATCTTGTACTTGAGTAAAAGTAGAAGTACTCAGATTGTGTGCTTGAGTGAAAGTAGAAGTACTCAGATTGTGTGCTTGAGTAAAAGTAGAAGTACTCAGATCTTGTACTTGAGTAAAAGTAGAAGTACTCAGATCTTGTACTTGAGAGTAGAAGTACTCAGATCATGTACTTGAGTAAAAGTAGAAGTACTCAGATCTTGTACTGAGTAAAAGTAGAAGTACTCAGATCTTGTACTTGAGTAAAAGTAGAAGTACTCAGATTGTGTACTTGAGTAAAAGTAGAAGTACTCAGATTGTGTGCTTGAGTAAAAGTAGAAGTACTCAGATCTTGTACTTGAGTAAAAGTAGAAGTACTCAGATCTTATACTTGAGTAGAAGTACTCAGATCTTGTACTTGAGTAGAAGTACTCAGATCTTGTACTTGAGTAAAAGTAGAAGTACTCAGATCTTGTTCTTGAGTAAAACTAGAAGTACTCAGATCTTGTACTTGAGTAAAAGTAGAAGTACTAGATCTTGTACTTGAGTAAAAGTAGAAGTACTCAGATCTTGTACTTGAGTAATAGTAGAAGTACTCAGATCTTGTACTTGAGTAAAAGTAGAAGTACTCAGATCTTGTACTTGAGTAAAAGTAGAAGTACTCAGATCTTGTGCTTGAGTAAAAGTAGAAGTACTCAGATCTTGTACTTGAGTAAAAGTAGAAGTACTCAGATCTTGTACTTGAGTAAAAGTAGAAGTACTCAGATCTTGTGCTTGAGTAAAAGTACTCGATTGTGTGCTTGAGTAAAAGTAGAAGTACTCAGATTGTGTGCTTGAGTAAAAGTAGAAGTACTCAGATCTTGTACTTGAGTAAAGTAGAAGTACTCAGATCTTGTACTTAGTAGAAGTAGAAGTACTCAGATCTTGTACTTGAGTAAAGTAGAAGTATTCAGATCTTGTTCTTGAGTAAAAGTAGAAGTACTCAGATCTTGTACTTGAGTAAAAGTAGAAGTATTCAGATCTTGTTCTTGAGTAAAAGTAGAAGTACTCAGATCTGTACTTGGTTATATTGTGTTAAAACATTTTCAACAATGATTGTAAATATGGTTATTGCGAAGTCAAAGGTCTCAGAAACAGGAATTGAACATTGAAATAATCCTCTTTTTACTGTTTGATTGAACTTGAAAGTATTTCAGGTGTTTTCCGATAAGTGCCCAGCAGACTTGGGGACAGAGTGAAAGTCAGGACAGCAGCCACATCTAACTCAAGCTAGCATCTTTAAAAGTCATATTTAATACTGATGTATTTTATCTATACATGCTGCCACCTATTTCTATTAGTTTCACCCTGGTGTGTACCTATCTGTTTCACCCTGGTGTGTACCTATCTGTTTCACCCTGGTGTGTACCTATCTGTTTCACCCTGGTGTGTACCTATCTGTTTCACCCTGGTGTGTACCTATCTGTTTCACCCTGGTGTGTACCTATCTGTTTCACCCTGGGTGTGTACCTATCTGTTTCACCCTGGTGTGTACCTATCTGTTTCACCCTGGTGTGTACCTATCTGTTTCACCCTGGGTGTGTACCTATCTGTTTCACCCTGGTGTGTACCTATCTGTTTCACCCTGGTGTGTACCTATCTGTTTCACCCTGGTGTGTACCTATCTGTTTCACCCTGGTGTGTACCTATCTGTTTCACCCTGGTGTGTACCTATCTGTTTCACCCTGGGTGTGAACCTATCTGTTTCACCCTGGTGTGTACCTATCTGTTTCACCCTGGTGTGTACCTATCTGTTTCACCCTGGGTGTGTACCTATCTGTTTCACCCTGGGTGTGAACCTATCTGTTTCACCCTGGTGTGTACCTATCTGTTTCACCCTGGGTGTGAACCTATCTGTTTCACCCTGGTGTGTACCTATCTGTTTCACCCTGGTGTGTACCTATCTGTTTCACCCTGGTGTGTACATATCTGTTTCACCCTGGTGTGTATCTATCTGTTTCACCCTGGTGTGAACCTATCTGTTTCACCCTGGGTGTGAACCTATCTGTTTCACCCTGGTGTGTACCTATCTGTTTCACCCTGGGTGTGAACCTATCTGTTTCACCCTGGTGTGAACCTATCTGTTTCACCCTGGGTGTGAACCTATCTGTTTCACCCTGGTGTGTACCTATCTGTTTCACCCTGGTGTGAACCTATCTGTTTCACCCTGGGTGTGAACCTATCTGTTTCACCCTGGGTGTGTACCTATCTGTTTCACCTGGGTGTGAACCTATCTGTTTCACCCTGGGTGTGTACCTATCTGTTTCACCCAGGTTGTGAACCTATCTGTTTCACCCTGGTGTGAACCTATCTGTTTCACCCTGGGTGTGTACCTATCTGTTTCACCCTGGTGTGAACCTATCTGTTTCACCCTGGTGTGTACCTATCTGTTTCACCCAGGTTGTGAACCTATCTGTTTCACCCTGGTGTGTACCTATCTGTTTCACCCTGGTGTGTACCTATCTGTTTCACCCTGGTGTGTACCTATCTGTTTCACCCTGGTGTGTACCTATCTGTTTCACCCAGGTTGTGAACCTATCTGTTTCACCCTGGTGTGTACCTATCTGTTTCACCCTGGTGTGTACCTATCTGTTTCACCCTGGTGTGTACCTATCTGTTTCACCCTGGTGTGTACCTATCTGTTTCACCCTGGTGTGTACCTATCTGTTTCACCCAGGTTGTGTACCTATCTGTTTCACCCTGGTGTGTACCTATCTGTTTCACCCTGGTGTGTACCTATCTGTTTCACCCTGGTGTGTACCTATCTGTTTCACCCTGGTGTGTACCTATCTGTTTCACCCTGGTGTGTACCTATGTTTCACCCTGGTGTGTACCTATCTGTTTCACCCAGGTTGTGTACCTATCTGTTTCACCCTGGTGTGTACCTATCTGTTTCACCCTGGTGTGTACCTATCTGTTTCACCCTGGTGTGTACCTATCTGTTTCACCAGGTGTGAACCTATCTGTTTCACCCTGGTGTGAACCTATCTGTTTCACCCTGGTGTGTACCTATCTGTTTCACCCTGGTGTGTACCTATCTGTTTCACCCTGGTTGTGAACCTATCTGTTTCACCCTGGTGTGTACCTATCTGTTTCACCCTGGTGTGTACCTATCTGTTTCACCAGGGTGTGTACCTATCTGTTTCACCCTGGGTGTGTACCTATCTGTTTCTATGTTTATTAATGTGTGCTGGCTTTATTTCATAAAAAGTCTACTTTCTTTTACTTTTGCCTTTTTGAACGATAAGTATCCTGCAGGTATTTAAATCAGAAGTCATGTACACGTCCTGCAGCAGGTTTCTGCAGGATACTTATCGTTCTGAGTTAAATGAAAGGTGTTGATGCTAACGTGATGCTAACGTGATGCTAACGTGTGTGTTTCAGAGCTGACGCTGAACCCACCGGAGGGAATCGTTGCAGGTGAGACTCAATCAATAAACTGCAAGTTATACAAAATAACTGCTTGATATTTGATTTGGTCTTCATTCCAATAATAAAGCTTCTGAAATGTCCTGCTTCTTCAGAAGGCTCATATTTAGAGTAATATATATATATATATATATATATCATTAAAGAACTGAAAGGCTCACATGAGGTTGAATCTGCAGGTCCGGCTAATGAGGAGAACTTCTTTGAGTGGGAGGCGCTCATCATGTGAGTACACTTAGAACACACTTTAAACACACTTTAAATGAAACACTCTTTAAACGAAACACACTTTAAACACACTTTAAATGAAACACACTTTAAACACGAGGAGGACTTCACAATGAATGGAGTTTTGATCAGAATCTGAACACGGACAGGTGCATGAATCAGATCCCAGTATGCACAGTATTAGTTGAGGTGAAATAGGTGAAGATATATTAATGTTCTTCTTGATTAGGACTAGCATGAGCGTTGGCTATTCTTCCTGGGGTCTTCACACACACATCAAACTAAACTAAATGAAATGTGGAAAGGTTGGGTGGAGCGGCAGACTTCGAACGCCGAGAACAGAGCGCCGGCCGCTCAGAGGGTTTTTAAAGTGTTGTCTTAATTATTTTGACTAAAGTGAATACTTCCTCTTGGAAGGAAATCACTCTGTACATTTATACAATCAGTTTAATATTTAATATTCCATGCCTCACATACTTATGTATACATAAGGAGAGGAGATGAGAGAGGGGAGGAGATGAGATCAGAGGAGAGAGGAGATGAGATCAGAGGAGGTATGAGAGGAGAGGAGAGGAGAGGAGATGAGATCAGAGGAGAGAGGAGATGAGATCAGAGGAGGTATGAGAGGAGATGAGATCAGAGGAGAGAGGAGATGAGTGGAGATGAGTGGAGATGAGAGGAGAGGAGATGAGAGGAGAGGAGTGGAGATGAGAGGAGAGGAGATGAGAGGAGATGAGTGGAGATGAGTGGAGATGAGTGGAGATGAGTGGAGAGGAGAGGAGATGAGTGGAGATGAGAGGAGAGGAGAGATGAGATGAGTGGAGATGAGTGGAGATGAGTGGAGATGAGTGGAGAGGAGAGGAGATGAGTGGAGATGAGAGGAGAGGAGAGATGAGATGAGAGGAGAGGAGAGGAGTGGCATATTATTTACACGTGTGTGAAAACAGTGTTTTTTATGTCCAACTTGCTTTATATGTGTTACTGTACATTTTGTAATTCAACATGTATATTTTCTACTTGTTTATTTCTTTTAATTTGTAATGTTCAATGCCTTCTCTGTCCTCCTGCTGTGCTTCAGGGGTCCTCAGGACACGTGCTTTGAAGGCGGCGTGTTCCCTGCCGTCCTCAGCTTCCCCTCAGATTATCCCTCAGCCCCCCCAAGATGAGGTTCACCTGCGACATGTTCCACCCCAACAGTAAGGCCTCTCTCCTTCTCTAATGCTCCTGCTGTCCAGGTGAGACTCAGAGGGTCACCTGGACATGTTCCACCCCAACAGTAAGGTCTCTGTCCTTCTCTAATGCTCCTGCTGTCCAGGTGAGACTCAGAGGGTCACCTGGACATGTTCCACCCCAACAGTAAGGTCTCTGTCCTTCTCTAATGCTCCTGCTGTCCAGGTGAGACTCAGAGGGTCACCTGGTTCCACCCCAACAGTAAGGTCTCTGTCCTTCTCTAATGCTCCTGCTGTCCAGGTGAGACTCAGAGGGTCACCTGGTTCCACCCCAACAGTAAGGTCTCTGTCCTTCTCTAATGCTCCTGTTGTCCAGGTGAGACTCAGAGGGTCACCTGGTTCCACCCCAACAGTAAGGCCTCTCTCCTTCTCTAATGCTCCTGCTGTCCAGGTGAGACTCAGAGGGTCACCTGGCTCCACCCCAACAGTAAGGTCTCTGTCCTTCTCTAATGCTCCTGTTGTCCAGGTGAGACTCAGAGGGTCACCTGGACATGTTCCACCCCAACAGTAAGGCCTCTCTCCTTCTCTAATGCTCCTGTTGTCCAGGTGAGACTCAGAGGGTCACCTGGACATGTTCCACCCCAACAGTAAGGTCTCTGTCCTTCTCTAATGCTCCTGCTGTCCAGGTGAGACTCAGAGGGTCACCTGGTTCCACCCCAACAGTAAGGTCTCTCTCCTTCTCTAATGCTCCTGCTGTCCAGGTGAGACTCAGAGGGTCACCTGGTTCCACCCCAACAGTAAGGTCTCTGTCCTTCTCTAATACTCCTGCTGTCCAGGTGAGACTCAGAGGGTCACCTGGCTCCACCCCAACAGTAAGGTCTCTGTCCTTCTCTAATACTCCTGCTGTCCAGGTGAGACTCAGAGGGTCACCTGGTTCCACCCCAACAGTAAGGTCTCTGTCCTTCTCTAATGCTCCTGCTGTCCAGGTGAGACTCAGAGGGTCACCTGGTTCCACCCCAACAGTAAGGTCTCTGTCCTTCTCTAATACTCCTGCTGTCCAGGTGAGACTCAGAGGGTCACCTGTCCTCTGGAAACACACAGGTAGCATCAGGAGGGAAAGGACCAGGAAATACAAAATGAATTAGCTTTCGTTCGTCTTCTCAATTCACTTTACAAATATAAGTCTAATGCTGCGTTCACACAGTAGTGTTCATTTCGTTGACCTTTTTTTCCATGACTAAAACGAGACGATGACGAGACGGCACCGACGGCAGTAAACAATAACTGTAACGAAATCAACATGCAATATCGTTGACGAAAAGTGACGAGACGAAAATGTAGTTTACTAAATAAAAACTTTGCCAAAATCTCTCTTTACTTTCGTTGACGAAAAATGAGGAGATGAGCATATCTGACCGTGATTTAATTGTAATACACGTTTCTAAATGATGCCGAAGTAACAACATACTGATACCGGTTAGTAAAAACCATGAATTAATGCTTTGACAAGTCTGCAGACAGACGGCAGGAGAGACACCTTTAAAATGCGTGTTTTCTGAATGGAGACCGGCTAAGCTAACGCAGTATATGCTCCGTCCACACAACAACGGCCTACAGACACAAATAAAGCAGCGCCTGTATTCTCCATGACACAGACAGGCTGTGGTTTGTACTTGTTTCACTTGTGTCTAGTTTCTGAACAGATATGAGGAGCTGTGAGCTCTGAGGGCTAACAGCTAACGGCTGATGTTTTGGTTTTCTGGTTCAACGTCAGTGACGGCAGGCTGAGATGCTCACTGCTGATTGGCTACCGAGAGATCGCGTCACGCGAATTTGACGCTTGAGTTGAAAAAATTGAACTCGAGCGTGTGTCGCGGCCCCCTTCAATCGCCTCAATCGCGCCGCAGCATTCGCATCAACCGCTTCATCGTCCGGTGTGAACGCACCATTAGAAAGAAATACAGAGATTCAGGGAAAGACCTGTGTAATCATTTATATACTTGATTTAGTGAAGGCAAGAGATGCAGATAAATGACGCAGCAGAAAACCAGCTCACTACAGAACTCTTGAGATTACTCATTTATAATCTTTAGTTTAGTGTTTCATGATTAAACAAAGAGTTGATAAGTTTAAATTTAGACAAATGAATAATTAACTTGTTTAAAGTCAATACAAAATAAAGAGAAAAGTAGAATTTTTAAATAAAAACACATCAGATATTTTGTTAAAATTCACACAAACAGAATAAATCTCGATGGCAGTTAAAGAAATGAGATTGTTTAAAGGTTTAAGTTGAGGATGTTTGACGATCAGAGCTGAAACTGACTGAGTGTGTTCCTCGTGTCGGGACACGCACACACACCGTTAGCATGCCGTTAGCATGTCCATTAGCATGCTGTCATTAGCGCCTGATTACTGGACTTCAGCCGCTCTGAGTCTGATTATAGGACGAGACGCTGGTGACCCCTCATCATCACACACACCACAGAGAGACACACACACACAGACACACAAACACACCACAGAGAGACACACACACACACACACACACACACACACAGACACACACAGAAACACACAGAGACACAGACACACAGAGATACACACACACACAGAGGCACTCACACACACACACCACAGAGAGACACACACACACAGATACACAAACACACCACAGAGAGACACACACACACACAGACACACAAACACACCACAGAGACACACACAGACACACACACACACACATAGAGAAACACACACACACAGACACACACACACACCACAGAGAGACACACACACACACACAGACACACAAACACACCACAGAGAGACACACACACACAGACACACACACACACCACAGAGAGACACACACACAGACACACAAACACACCACAGAGAGACACACACACACACACAGACACACAAACACACCATAGAGAGACACACACACACACACAGACACACAAACACACCACAGAGAGACACACACACACACACAGACACACAAACACACACAGAGAGACACACACACACACAGACACACAAACATACCACAGAGAGACAGACAGACACACACACACACACACAAACATACCACAGAGAGACAGACAGACAGACACACACACACACACACACACACACAGAAACACACAGAGACACAGACACACAGAGATACACACACACACAGAGGCACTCACACACACACACACACACAGACACTCACACACACACACACACACACACACACACACACACAGAGACACACACCCTCATGGCCCTCAGCTGAACTTCCTGAATGTATCGTCTGATCCCCCGACGGCAGATAAAGATGAAACACACGAAGAAGAAAAAACACTTAAACCTCGTCTTTTCTTCTTCTGGATAATCCTGAAGTTTGATTCATATTAAAGAAACGGCTGCATGTTGCTGTTCGATCGCAGGCTGATAAGAAGCGTCAGATGATTCTCTGATAATCTCTGCCTCACAGAAACTCATTTAAACTCCCTGTGAATATCTCAGTTTCTCCCGAATCCCCAGAGACACCACAGCGTCCTGGAACATAACAATGCCTAAAATTGCAACGTTTTAAGTTTCAGTGTAAAAATCATCTGGATTTATAAAGTTAACGTGATACCATGTATTTCATTAAAAAAGCTTTGAGTGTTTTTGAAAAAGGTTTTTACTTTCAGTCTAAAAAGTGTCTTTCCTTTTAAAGCAGAAGCTCTTTGATTTATAAAGAAAAAAACTACAATTTCATTGAATAAAGTTTATAAGAAAATACTTTTAAACGAAAAGCCTGTGAAGTTTAAACAGCGGGAAAAACACCCAAAAATCTGAAGTGAACAGAAGTTTAAAAAAGAACTACGTGGTTTCTTCTATGACTGTTATTGGTTTTAGGAGTTTTTACATTGATTTAAAGTAGTTCTTACTATATTATTACAGGAGTGATTGATGCTTTATTTCAGGAGTTATTCATGTTTCGACTGTGATTACAAAGCAGCTCGTTGTTGATGATGGGAATGGAGAAAAATAAGGGAAATGTCAGAAGTGTTTTATGTACCGTAATCACTGTGCGATAAATAAAGGTTTGAAATGAAATGCAATGAATCCAATATACCAACTGAACAAAACAACAGACAGGCTGATATTGTTCTCTAAGAAAGACCTGTTTCAGACTGAAGCTTCTTCAGGTGTGTCGGTCTGATAGTCTGATAGTTTAATGCACCTGAACTCAACACTCCCCCCTCTCCTGATGCTTCACCTGTTAGAAATCTGCTCAAAGATTGTTGGTCACCCTGTCAGAGACTTTCTGACTCAGCAGACCATAATAACCTGAGAGGCTCCAACAGCATCATCTGGGACCCAAAGCATGCTCTGACAGAGAATCTGAACTGCTACCATCTGATGGAGATTCAATAAAGTCAGCCTGAAGCATCCTTTGTGCTCCAGTCTGTCCTCTCAGTGAATACAGAGCTGAATCCAGATCAGATGCACGCTAAAGGCTCTTTGAGCATCTCTCACTGATCCTGCTGTGATGTTTGTTATTTGTCTTGATATTTGTCTGTTGGTGTTACACATGGAGCTGCTGTGATGCAAGTCACATTTCAGACTTGATCTGACCATTAAAGTATTATCCTATCGTATTGTATCATATGCACCTGAACTCAACCCTCCCCCTCTCCCCCTCTCCTCCAGTCTACCCTGATGGGAGGGTCTGTATCTCCATCCTTCACGCTCCAGGAGACGATCCAATGGGATACGAGAGCAGCGCCGAGAGGTGGAGTCCAGTGCAGAGCGTGGAGAAGATCCTGCTGTCTGTGGTCAGCATGCTGGCAGGTACATTACACTGCTATAACAGTGCTGTTACACTGCTGTTACACTGCTGTTACACTGCTGTTACACTGCTGTTACACTGGTATAACACTGGTATTACACTGCTATAACAGTGCTGTTACACTGCTGTTACACTGCTGTAACACTGCTGTTACACTGCTGTAGCACTGCTGTTACACTGCTGTTACACTGCTGTTACACTGCTGTTACACTGCTGTAACACTGCTGTAACACTGCTGTAACACTGGTATAAACACTGCTTTAACACTGGTATTACACTGCTGTAACACTGCTGTAACACTGGTATTACACTGCTCTAACACTGGTATTACACTGCTGTAACACTGCTGTAACACTGCTGTAACACTGGTATTACACTGCTCTAACACTGGTATTACACTGCTGTAACACTGCTGTAACACTGCTGTAACACTGCTGTAACACTGGTATAACACTGCTGTAACACTGGTATAACACTGCTTTAACACTGCTGTAACACTGGTATTACACTGCTTTAACACTGGTATTACACTGCTGTAACACTGGTATAACACTGCTGTAACACTGCTTTAACACTGGTATTACACTGCTGTAACACTGGTATTAGACTGCTGTAACACTGCTGTAACACTGGTATTAGACTGCTGTAACACTGCTGTAACACTGGTATTAGACTGCTGTAACACTGCTGTAACACTGCTTTAACACTGGTATTACACTGCTGTAACACTGCTGTAACACTGGTATTACACTGCTCTAAACTGGTATTACACTGCTGTAACACTGGTATAACACTGCTTTAACACTGGTATTACACTGCTGTAACACTGGTATTACACTGCTGTAACACTGCTTTAACACTGGTAAACACTGCTGTAACACTGCTGTAACACTGGTATTACACTGCTGTAACACTGCTGTAACACTGCTTTAACACTGGTATTACACTGCTGTAACACTGCTGTAACACTGGTATTACACTGCTCTAACACTGGTATTACACTGCTGTAACACTGGTATAACACTGCTTTAACACTGGTATTACACTGCTGTAACACTGGTATTACACTGCTGTAACACTGCTTTAACACTGGTATAACACTGCTGTAACACTGCTTTAACACTGGTATTACACTGCTGTAACACTGCTGTAACACTGCTTTAACACTGCTGTAACACTGGTATTACACTGCTGTAACACTGCTGTAACACTGCTTTAACACTGGTATTACACTGCTGACACTGCTGTAACACTGCTGTAACACTGGTATTACACTCTAACACTGGTATTACACTGCTGTAACACTGGTATACATGCTCTAACACTGGTATACACCTGTAACACTGGTATCACTGCTCTAACACTGGTATTACACTGCTGTAACACTGGTATAACATGCTTTAACACTGGTATAACACTGCTTAACACTGGTATTACACTGCTGTAACACTGCTGTAACACTGGTATTACACTGCTGTAACACTGCTGTAACACTGCTGTAACACTGGTATTACACTGCTCTAACACTGGTATTACATGCTGAACACTGCTGTAACACTGGTATTACACTGCTGTAATACTGGTATTACACTGCTGTAACACTGCTCTAACATGGTATACACTGCTGTAACACTGCTGTAACACTGCTCTAACACTGCTGTAACACTGCTGTAACACTGGTATTACACTGCTCTAACACTGGTATACACTGCTTTAACACTGGTATAACACTGCTTTAACACTGGTATAACACTGCTTTAACACTGGTATTACACTGCTGTAACACTGCTGTAACACTGTATTACACTGCTGTAACACTGCTGTAACACTGCTGTAACATGGTATTACACTGCTAACACTGGTATTACACTGCTGTAACACTGCTGTAACACTGGTATTACACTGCTGTAATACTGGTATTACACTGCTGTAACACTGCTCTAACACTGGTATTACACTGCTGTAACACTGCTGTAACACTGCTCTAAACACTGCTGTAACACTGCTGAACACTGGTATTACACTGCTGTAATACTGGTATTACATGCTGTAACACTGCTCTAACACTGGTATTACACTGCTGAACACTGCTGTAAACACTGGTATTACACTGCTCTAACACTGGTATAACACTGCTTAACACTGGTATAACACTGCTTTAACACTGGTATTACACTGCTGTAACACTGCTGTAACACTGGTATTACACTGCTGTAACACTGCTGTAACACTGCTGTAACACTGGTATTACACTGCTCTAACACTGGTATTACACTGCTGTAACACTGCTGTAACACTGGTATTACACTGCTGTAATAACTGGTATTACACTGCTGTAACACTGCTCTAACACTGGTATTACACTGCTGTAACACTGCTGTAACACTGCTCTAACACTGCTGAACACTGCTGTAACACTGGTATTACACTGCTGTAATACTGGTATTACACTGCTGTAACACTGCTAACACTGGTATTACACTGCTGTAACACTGCTGTAACACTGTCTAACACTGCTGTAACACTGCTGTAACACTGGTATTACACTGCTCTAAACACTGGTATTACACTGCTGTAACACTGCTGTAACACTGCTCTAACACTGCTGTAACACTGCTGTAACACTGGTATACACTGCTGTAACACTGCTGTAACACTGCTGTAACACTGCTCTAACACTGCTGTAACACTGCTGTAACACTGGTATAACACTGCTTTAACACTGTATTACACTGCTCTAACACTGGTATTACACTGCTGTAACATGCTCTAACACTGGTATTACACTGCTGTAACACTGCTGTAACACTGGTATAACACTGCTTTAACACTGGTATTACACTGCCGTAACACTGCTCTAACACTGGTATGACACTGCTGTAACACTGCTGTAACACTGGTATAACACTGGTATAACATGGTATTACACTGCTGTAACACTGCTGTAACACTGCTTTAACACTGGTATTACACTGGTTACACTGCTGTAACACTGCTGTAACACTGGTATAACACTGCTTTAACACTGGTATTACACTGCTGTAACACTGCTCTAACACTGGTATTACACTGCTGTAACACTGGTATAACACTGCTGTAACACTGGTATTACATGCTGTAACACTGGTATTACACTGCTGTAACACTGGTATTACACTGCTCTAACACTGGTATTACACTGCTGTAACACTGCTGTAACACTGCTGTAACACTGCTTTAACACTGGTATTACACTGCTGTAACACTGCTTAACACTGGTATAAACACTGCTGTAACACTGGTATTACACTGGTATTACATGCTGTAACAATGCTTTAACACTGGTATTACATGCTGTAACACTGCTGTAACATGCTCTAACACTGCTTAACACTGCTCTAACACTGCTCTAACACTGGTATTACACTGCTGTAACACTGCTGTAACACTGGTATTACATGCTGTAACTGCTTAACACTGCTCTAACACTGGTATTACACTGCTGTAACACTGGTATAACACTGGTATACACTGTATACACTGCTGTAACACTGCTGTAACACTGGTATTACACTGCTGTAACACTGGTATAACACTGCTTTAACACTGGTATTACACTGCTGTAACACTTTAACACTGGTATAACACTGGTATTACACTGCTGTAACACTGGTATAACACTGCTGTAACACTGGTATTACACTGCTGTAACACTGCTTTAACAATGGTATTACACTGCTGTAACACTGGTATTACACTGCTCTAACACTGGTATATACACTGCTGTAACACTGCTTTAACACTGGTATTACACTGGTATTACACTGCTGTAACACTGGTATTACACTGGTATTACACTGCTGTAACACTGCTTTAACATGGTATTACACTGCTCTAACACTGGTATTACACTGCTCTAACACTGCTGTAACACTGGTATTACACTGCTGTAACACTGCTTAACACTGGTATTACACTGCTCTAACACTGGTATTACACTGCTCTAACACTGCTGTAACACTGGTATTACACTGCTGTAACACTGCTTTAACACTGGTATACACTGCTCTAACACTGGTATTACACTGCTCTAACACTGCTCTAACACTGGTATTACACTGCTGTAACACTGCTGTAACACTGGTATTACACTGCTCTAACACTGCTGTAACACTGGTATTACACTGCTCTAACACTGCTGTAACACTGGTATAACACTGGTATTACACTGGTATTACACTGCTGTAACACTGGTATTACACTGCTTTAACATGGTATTACACTGCTGTAACACTGCTCTAACACTGCTCTAACACTGCTCTAACACTGGTATTACACTGCGTAACATGGTATAACACTGGTATTACACTGCTGTAACACTGGTATTACACTGCTCTAACACTGCTGTAACACTGGTATTACACTGCTGTAACACTGCTGTTACATGCTGTAACACTGCTGTAACACTGGTGTAACACTGGTGTAACACTGCTGTAACACTGCTGTAACACTGCTGTAACACTGGTATAACACTGCTGTAAACTGTATTACACTGCTCTAAACACTGGTATAACACTGCTGTAACACTGGTATTACACTGGTATAACACTGCTGTAACACTGGTATTACACTGCTGTAACACTGGATAACACTGGTATTACACTGCTGTAACACTGCTGTAACACTGGTATAACACTGGTAAACACTGGTATTACACTGGTATTACACTGCTTTAACACTGGTATTACACTGCTTAACACTGGTATTACACTGGTATACACTGCTGTAACACTGGTATTACACTGGTATTACACTGCTCTAACACTGGTATTACATGCTCTAACACTGGTATTACACTGCTGTAACACGCTGTAACACTGGTATTACACTGGTATACACTGCTTTAACACTGGTATTACACTGCTGTAACACTGGTATTACACTGCTGTAACACTGGTATTACACTGGTATTACACTGCTTTAACACTGGTATTACACTGGTATTACACTGCTCAACACTGGTATTACACTGGTATTACACTGCTCTAACACTGGTATTACACTGGTCTAACACTGCTGTAACACTGCTGTAACACTGCTGTAACACTGGTATAACACGCTGAACATGCTCTAACACTGCTGTAACACTGCTAAACACTGGTATAACACTGCTGTAACATGCTCTAACATGGTATTACACTGCTGTAACACTGCTGTAACACTGCTGTAACACTGCTCTAACACTGGTATTACACTGCTGTAACACTGCTGTAACACTGGTATTACACTGGTATTACACTGCTTAACACTGCTGTAACACTGGTATTACACTGCTGTAACACGGTATAACACTGGTATTACACTGGATTACACTGCTTTAACACTGGTATTACACTGGTATTACACTGCTCTAACACTGGTATTACACTGGTCTAACACTGCTGTAACACTGCTGTAACACTGTTAACACTGGTATACACTGGTATTACACTGCTCTAACACTGGTATACATGCTCTAACACTGCTGTAACACTGGTATTACATGCTCTAACACTGCTGTAACACTGGTATTACACTGCTGTAACACTGCTGTTACACTGCTGAACACTGGTGTAAACACTGGTGTAACACTGGTGTAACACTGCTGTAACACTGCTGTAACACTGGTATTACACTGCGTAACACTGCGTAAACACTGGTATACACTGCTGAAACACTGCTGTAACACTGGTATTACACTGCTCTAACACTGCTGTAACATGGTATAACACTGCTGTAACACTGGTATTACACTGCTCTAACACTGGTATAACACTGCTGTAACACTGGTATTACATGCTGTAACACTGCTGTAACACTGGTATAAACACTGGTATAACACTGCTGTAACACTGGTATTACACTGCTGTAACACTGGTATAACACTGGTATTACACTGCTGTAACACTGCTGTAACACTGGTATTACACTGCTGTAACACTGCTGTAACACTGGTATAACACTGGTATAACACTGGTATTACACTGGTATTACACTGCTCTCAACACGGGTATTACACTGGTCTAACACTGCTGTAACACTGCTGTAACACTGCTGTAACACTGCTGTAACACTGCTTTAACATGGTATAACATGCTGTAACACTGCTCTAACACTGCTGTAACACTGCTGTAACACTGCTGTAACATGCTGTAACACTGCTCTAACACTGGTATTACACTGCTGTAACACTGCTGTAACACTGGTATTACATGGTATTAACTGCTTAACACTGCTGTAACACTGGTATTACACTGCTGTAACACTGGTATAACACTGGTATTACACTGGTATTACACTGCTTTAACACTGGTATTACACTGGTATTACACTGCTCTAACACTGGTATTACACTGGTCTAACACTGCTGTAACACTGGTATTACACTGGTCTAACACTGCTGTAACACTGCTTAACACTGCTTTAACACTGGTATTACACTGGTATTACACTGCTCTAACACTGGTATTACAACTGGTCTAACATGCTGTAACACTGGTATACACTGCTCTAACACCGGTATTACACTGGTCTAACACTGCTGTAACACTGCTGTAACACTGCTTTAACACTGGTATTACACTGGTATTACACTTTAAACTGGTATTACACTGCTTTAACACTGGTTACACTGGTATACACTGCTGTAACATGGTATTACACTGGTATTACACTGCTCTAACACTGGTATTACACTGCTCAACACTGGTATTACACTGCTGTAACACTGCTGTAACACTGGTATTACACTGGTATTACACTGCTTTAACACTGGTATTACACTGCTGTAACACTGGTATTACACTGCTTAACACTGGTATTACACTGCTCTAACACTGGTATTACACTGGTCTAACATGCTGTAACATGCTGTAACACTGCTGTAACATGCTGTAACACTGTATAACACTGCTGTAACACTGCTGTAACACTGCTGTAACACTGCTGTAACACTGGTATAACACTGTATTACACTGTATTACACTGTAACATGCTAACATGGTATTACAATGCTGTAACACTGCTGTAACACTGGTATTACATGGTATTAACACTGCTTTAACACTGCTGTAA
>JAAKFY010000778.1:0-34563 GCA_011823955.1 Dissostichus mawsoni | reverse complement strand
TTAGTTCAATACTGGCTTTTGTCATGGTATTATGTATCATTGTTGCTGCGAAAAACAACTCTTGGTGTAGCCAATAATAGCTCTAGGACTAGAGGCTTGGCTGACACTGCCGAGTGCAGCTGAACAAACATATCATGACAAATAATATTTCGCTAACCTTGTTGGATTTTGGAGCACCACCCTTCTGAGTGGCTGAAGGTTCAAACCCGCTCCGCGCTGTTCGTTTGATGAGTGGTCTGCTATGAAAGGAAGGGCTCAGACACAGAGATATGAGATTTAACAATAAACTGATTTAATGGTAGAAAACAACAGTACAACATAACGAAGTACTAATATAACGAAGTACTCCGGGCCTCCGCTCTTCCACCGTGCGCTGTACGTATCACAGTCAGACAGAACAGAGGCCCCGTTGGTACAGAATTCACAATATTTATGCACACAAATGCAGAGGAGTTCTGTGGGAGGAGTTGTGTCGGTTGCTCCTCCCTAGGTGTTCGGACTCACTCCTGGGCGCCGGTCAGTCTCAGGCCATCTTTTATGGCAGCCCACCATAAACAATTTATGGCAGCCCTACCATAAACAACTATGGGTTGAACGGGGGTTTGAGGTACCAATATCCCAATCTTTCCCTCAGTACAATCTCTGCATAGACTCAATGGTGTCAGTTTTATTACCTTTCTCCTGTGCCCCCCTCCCTCCTATCAGGTCATAAAAAAGACCCGGGGGGGCGACTGGATCCATTACATTCCTAAGTCACGCACACACAATTGAGCACAGCAAACAAAGGAAAATAAGAACATTTGGTCTAGTTTCATAAGCATACATTTTACACAGATGATATGTGGGGCCGAAGTTATAATTATATTAATAGATTATGCAGATTCCTTTAACCTAGGGGGAAAATTCGAACTATTCACACAGAGGGTTACATACAGAAGAACATGAAGGGCTGGGCCCCTCACTGAAAGTGAGATATATTGCCTTATACACTACATTATAAATCTGCAAAATCACTTAAACAAATAAAGACTGATTCTTGAAACTGCTGTAAAAACCACCACAACCTTTCATCTCAGCGCTTAATTAGTCTTAGTTTATTGAGTTGGCAGCTCATGCCTTAAAACAGAAGCTTCAGACTGATTATAAAAATGTGTTTATGAGAAAATGTAATCTGACTCCATATATCACATAATTGTTTGACTAAAAAACTATACTTCAACTAATAATAAATGAAGTTCCCCTTTAAACACAGCCCCGGTCTTCTGACGGGGTCTATTTGTACTGGCTGGTAATTGTTGTGTCAGTTTCTGTCGCTCTGTCACTGTTCTCCCGCCAACAGTCACTCTCTAGCTCTGCTGGGTTCTTGTTGACTTCTTCACTGGTTTGAGACAAGCGACCCTATCGGAACACCTCCCTTTGTAGCCAGACTTCACCACAGCAGAATCGAGTTTCTGTTTTCAGGTGTCCACATCCACGTCAGGTGTATCTTCGCCCCTTGAACTGCAGTCGGTGTAACCAGGAGGACTTGGTAATGACCCTCCGTCTTGGGCGAGTACTAAGATTTTCCTCTTCATCTTTTGGGTGAAAACCCATCATCTTGACCTCACTAGCTGTGTGGACACAATAGTTTTCTGTGTGGGGGAACAACATCACTCGTAATCTCTTTCCATCTCATAATTACAAAAATAGTCTGCTAAATGTTCTACTATGTTTTAATCTTCTTCTACTACTAATCTGTGGATGCTTTATATTTAAATGCAATATGCTACTCACGATTTTTTAAATAACATTCAACCTCTCCCTCCTGTGGTGACAGATATGGCTCAATATAGCTGGATTTCAAAATGTCCTTCTGGGCTTTGTCATTGGTGTGGATGATACCAGGCTGTCAGTGGCATTTGATTCATGTTTGGAAATCCTGTGCCTCTTTGACACCCCTGAGACCCCTGCCTCCGTTGTAGTTATGGAAACCTCCCTGGGGTAACTGTGTGGAGGGCCGTGGTTCGGTGCTTGTTGCTGTGTGGGGCAATATTCTGGTACTTGTAGCATCCTGCGTTGCGGACAATCTCTTAACCAATGTGAGAACTGACCACACATGAAGCATCCTTCATCCTGGAAACCTTTTCCTGTTGATCGATAACTCCCTTTGAAATGTCCTCTTCCTCTGCCACTTTGTCTTCCTCGGAAACCTCCTCCACCTCTTTGTTGATTCGGCTCCTGACTCTGCCTGAGTTTGAACTGTTGGAGGTGTCCGCCGTGACTCCTCTGCTGGTATGGCCATCTCTATCTTAGCTGCCATCTGCTTTGTCGATTTATTGTTTTTATTAGCTTCGGTGTCTTTCTCAGCTACCTGTATCTTGAAAAGTCTTCCAGTTAGTTTTTTCACTTCATCATTTTCTATCCTTGTTGCCTGGTATTTGACATCGTGGTGAATGAGATGTTGTCTCCATTCTTCAGTGGGTTTAGTGTCTAATCCCACCACGTCTTCCAGGCGTGCCTGCACTGATGGGGGAATGGCTTTAATGACAGTGTTCTTCCACAACATTTCAACAGATGGAGGAAGATCATGTCGTTCTCCCGTACTGTCCTCCCACACTCCTTCACATCTCTTCAAGAAGGCATGCATGTTTCCCCCAGGCTGGTAAGGGCATGTAAACTGCGTGTTGTCGGGTAGATGTGACGAATGGCCTCCCAGTACTTCGTCCTATAATGGTTAAATGGAGTGTCATCTGGCTCGTCACTACATTGGGATTTGGCATCTATCTGTCTGGCCTCTGGTCTTCCCTCTACACGTTCAATAAGTGCCCTTAGATCTCCCAAGCATAGGTGATCTTGAGCAGTGTACTTCTCTAGGTCACTTAACCACTTTTGACCTACCCCCCCCCGAGAGTGGGGGTAGCTTTGCTACTAGTGATTCCATGTCGCTGTGATTCCATGGTTGATATCTCGATCCTTCTCTTCCAGCTGATATCAGCGGTAGCAGGTGTACGGTTCCCCTGAGTCTTCCAGCTATGGGCCCTGTCCCAGTTTCTTGAGATTCTTTTTCAGCGGAATTTGTTGTTTCAGGAGAGTAACCAGTTCGGAATTGTTTCTCTTCTTGTTCTTTTTCCCATCTTTTCTTTCTTCATGTTCTTGTCTTTGTCTTTCATTCTTCTGCCGAGTTCTTCCATTCTTCTGTTGAGTTCCTCCTTCAATTCATACTCCAATTCTTTGACCCTTCTTTCTGTGGGGACTCCCTCCAAATGCAATACTTCTCCTGAAATACCAAAAGTTGGGGCTTGTATTGAGGGTTGAAAGAAAGGGTATTTTTCTGTCATGTAGGGAGGAGGCGCTTCAGTGAAGCTTGGCTAGAGTTTCTTCTATTTTTTCTGTCTTGTCTTCCTTTGCTGTCAGTTCTGCTGCTTGAACCACATGCATGCTATTTGTTGATCCTTGGCTGACATATTTCAGATGGAGTAACAGACGTGTAACTGTTGTTTGTCTTTTTTCAGCTTTTTTTCATAGCGCTTTTAGCAGGTCCATACCAAGGGGGTTGTCCGGCTTTCACCCATGCTTCTTGCTGTCGCAGGTATTCAGCATTCTCATATTCAACAACAGCTTTTCTATGGGTTGATCATCTGCTGGAATCAATCCTCTCGTTTGCCACTGCTTCAACAGTTTCTCTATTTGGTTCCATGTCTTCTGTCTTTTACTGGGAGCTGTCATAGCATCTGATCTTATGTTTACCCTCTCCTTAATATCTGCAGTTGAGCCTGGCATTGCGAGTGCTCTTAACTTGGTGTCTTTTGGTGACATATCTCTTAAATGCTTGGATCGAATTATTAAGTTATCAAAGATGAATTACTAATCCACTGAATAGTACCTTTGTATCCTATGTCATCTGAACTTAACTTTAATTTTTTTTTTTTATGTAAACAGAAATTGGAAAGCTAAATTAAAGATTTTGAAATTATTCCAATTTTAAATCTGAAAGGAAATTAAAAATTAAAATGAATAGTGTATGGTTTTGACTTTAAAATATAAAAATAGGAATATGGTGAAAATCTAAATAAACTGTGTACAGTGTATACTCAAGTTTATGAAATTATGCAAATGTCATAGAATGTGTTGACTACAATACTTCAATTCAAAAACCAATGTGTTTGTGTACTCTACAGTCTCGGTCGAAACACTATTGTGTAAGGATTTTAATTTTAAAATTAGAAACCACATGTAATCTTTGTGTGTGTGGTGAAGAATATATTAACTGTAATACTTATGTCCGCTAGGGGAGCTGTTTTATTTTTAACTCCTTTCGATGTATGAACTAGTACTTCCGGTTCATAAACCTACTTCCGGTTTATTTTCCCCAAATAATAAAGTGCAAATTACTTTCTTTGAAAAGCATGAGAAACAAAACAACTTAATCTACTCTCAATGTTCATCTACACCATCCCTGTGTATTTAACAGGCATGACCTTTCGGCGAAATTCGCCGTTTTGAAACCAAAATAGGTGACCTACGTGAATCGTGTAGATTCGATGAGAAAATATTTATGGGGGGGGGGGGGTAGGTTCAGAGGCCGTAATGGTACGCACCGTTGGGTGACGAGTGGAAGACGAGACCCAATCACTCAGCGGCAGTGATTGGGTCTCTTCTTCCACGGTGCGTACCGTTACGGCCTCTGAACCAGCCCCTGAGATTCAGTGAACTGCGAACAGGTGCGCGTGCCAAAAGGGACCTGATCATTGGTTTACAAGCAGTTCGCTTCGCTCGTGCTGACCAGAGCGGGATCCAGACCACCATCAGAAGCTGAAAGCATGCCTGGCCTCGGCGATTCCGCACAGCATGAATCGCTCCCGACTCGGGGAGGTAGTGACGAATGTGTAATGTGAACACAGCAGGAGAGAACGCAACGTTAGACAGCTAGCATTAAAGCTCCGGTGGAAAATGATTAGCTAACGCTACCGTTAACGTTAGCCTAACATTAGCTAGATATCGTTACTAAAGTTAGATGCTAGCTTGTATAGCTTACGGTAAATCACAAAAAAGAAAAACTGGTTAATGTTAGTGCTACTTTCTAAAATCTCTAAAACTCGTTTTTCCAGGACGTGTTGATGATTTTGAGGTGAGGGGACTGACAAGGCTGAGGGGTAAAGTGGTCCACCGTTCTATCAATAAGGCTAAACTAGAAGTTAGTGCTAACACTAATACAAACATTATTTTTGCAGAATGACTGTGTTAGGGGAAGGATTCAGTCATTGTTAAACAGCTGGATTGAAATGCAGCTGGAACTGGTCGTGGCTAAAACTGGAAGGCAAGGTCTCAGTAAAAGAGCAAGAGGTGTCCTTTCATCTAGGAGATGTATTCATCAAAATCAACAGGCAGGGATTCGCAGAGTACACTAGCACTTTGAGATTGTTATTTTTATTATAACAATAATAATAATAATCATTTATTATTATTATTATTCACAATCAGCTGCGGTCACTGGCAGCATCATCACCTAAACATGGAATACATAATTTGTGTTCTAGGCAATGGTCCTTGGAACCTTGGCGGAGCATTCCATCCCGTTTTCTAAGGCTCCTGGAAACCACTGTATTGTGTGTTTTAGGCTATCTTTGCCAATAAAATGTATTAAAATCTGAATTACATAACATTGTATTGGCTGTCAGTCATGATGGAAGAGTAGACAAGTTAAGTTACAGCATGTCCACCATCTGCATATGCATTAAGCCATTTGCATTAAGCCCTTACCACATTGTGCCTCATATACTGTAAATGTTAGACCCAGTGACAGGCTGGCATGAAATGTCTTGCATAATACTTAGTAAGGAGGCCATAATATTTTTGAGTCATGGCTGAAGTTAAGTTTCTCCAGCTCTCCCCAGGTTGGCAAAAAAATGCATCTCAAAATGCATCAGATTGATGCTTTAAAATATGGAATATTCAAAATGTTCTTCCGGGGGAGCATGCCCCCGGACCCCCTAGAGGGATAATATCCTTCTCACCTTTTTCACCCCTGACCCGTTTTCATGCCTGATTTAATCAGTAGTTACCGGTTGTGTCTTACTCAAACTATTTCACCATCTAGTAATGCTAACTGGCTAGCTAACTAGCTTAGCAGTATAGCATTAACCTCATGTGACTGGGGGAAGGGGAGGGGAACAATGGGAACACAGCATACGCAGATAAAAACCACACTGCTTGAAAAACTAAACTTCACTACAAACCACAATCTTCATTTAACTGAACTCTAAATTCTATAGATGCTGACCTTAAAAGCTGTTCGTATACCAATCTTGTACACAATCTTTTCGGCTTAACTTGGGAAACTATTCCCAGACCTCTAGCATGTTTAGAAGTTTGAAAACACATCCAACGCTTTTTTTTTCTCCCGTGAAAAACTTTAATTTTATTATGTTTTTAATTAATGTTTTATTATTGTACTCCCATTGTGTTATTTAATATTGTAGTTATTGCCTGTACAGCACTTTGGTCAACTGAAGGTTATTTTAAATGCATGACTGTGCTATATAAATAAATAAAGATTGAGTTATACAATATTATGTAATAACAATATAATATGCCATCACTTTTCAGGCCTAGAAGAGGAGAAGGAGAAGGAGGTGGAGGAGGAAGAGGAGGGAGAGGAGGGAGAAGGCCAGGTGACAAAACTGAAGGCTGAGGTGGCCAAGCTTCAAAAAGAAATTAGAGAGCTAAATGATGACTTTGAGCTTTCACAGGCCTATAATAGGAATTTGAAAAGGGCCTATGGTAAGCTGAAGCGAAGTGCGTTGAAGGCACGCAAAAAGTCCGTCATATTTGGCACTGCGGATGTCCTGGACTATTCCCTCCCACAGACCTCAGCAGCGGGCAATGCGGATGTCCTGGACTATTCCCTCCCACAGACCTCAGCAGCGGACGAGGGGTCCACTGATATTCCTTCTGGGAAAATCCTGTGTCCCCCCTTCCCGGACCACATCCCCGCCCTCAGTGAGTGCATCTCTCCCTACATATGGTAGAATAAATGCCATGATCATTATTGAGATCATTTGTTGTCCATTGTTAGTCGTCTAGTAAGAGATTGTTTTCCTATCTTTTTTCCAGACACCTTATTGGAGGAGTACAAGGAGCTGCAGGAGGGACCTCACCCAGATGCCAAGCAGAACACAATGTGCAGAACAAGCTCTACAGGATCAGACATTTTATTGGCTGGATGAGCAAGGGGCAGTCTGGACTGGCCAAACTGCAATTCCTGGATAATCAGACCCGTCTTAAGGGGTATGTGACTCAATTATTCACACACACACACACACACACACACACACCACACACACACACACACACACACACACACACACACACACACACACACACACACACACACACACACACACACACACACACACACACACACACACACACACACACACACACACACACACACACACACACACACACACACACACACACACACACACACACACACACACACACACACACACACACACACACACACACACACACACACACACACACACACACACACACACACACACACACACACACACACACACACACACACACACACACACACAGGAGCAGCAGAGGCATCAATCTGCATGTACTCTTCGAGCCGGTTCCAATGTGACCAAGCTCAAAGCCACCGGACCTTCCTTTTTGCCATAAAGGGCACCATACGGCATGCAAATGTGACCCCTGACCTCAGTTTTGACCTTGTTGAAGGTTGCAGGGGCCCCACATTTTGCAAGCGGGTTCCACACACGTTGAGCAACACACTCTCAAAGTCTCGGAGCGCCAACCACATTTTTTCAATTTTTTTCATTTTCTCCCCCTCCCCCATCACAAGCCTGTCAGATTCTAAGCTCCAGACAGCATTATGTGAGAAAGTTTGACAGTTTATTGAAAAAAAAAAATCTGGGTGGGTTACAGTTCCCATACTTCAGATTCCTGATCTGGACCCTATTTAGAGCCCCCCTGTGAAAAAAAAATAATTCTATTTAGCACTTTGCAAAGTCCTTTAAACACTCATGCAGCACTGCAGCTTTTCAAAAGGCCTTAAGGGAAGGTTTTGTTACATTTTAAGCCGTAACCTTCGACATTTGGCGGCACCTGAGGGATTAATCTGCATCTACTTTCCGAGCCGGTTCCAACGACATCAAGCTCAAAGCGGTCGGACCTTCCTAAGTGGCAAAAACAGTAGCGTATAGCATCCAGACACGACCTTTGACCTCTAGAGCTTTGTCCCCTTTTAAGCCGTAACCTTTGACATTAGGAGCAGCAGAGGCACCAATCTGCATGTACTCTTCGAGCCGGTTCTAATGAGACCAAGCTCAAAGCCGCCGGACCTTCCTTTTTGTCATAAAGGGCACCATACGGCATGCAAACATGACCTCTGACCTCAGATTTGACCTTGTTCAAGGAAGCAGGGGCCCCACATTTTGCAAGCCAGTTCCTAACAAGTTAAGCAACAAACTCTCAAAGTCTCGGAGTGCCAAGCACCTTTTTAAAAAAAAAGTATTTTCTCGCACTCGAAGACCGCAAGGGTGTCAGATTGTAAGCTCCAGACAGGATTTTGTGAACATTTGACTTTTTTTTTTTTTTAAAGTTCTGGGTGTTTAACAGTCTTCATACTTCAGATTCCTGTTCTGGGCCCTATTTAGAAGCCCCTGGTGAATTTTGCAAGCGGGTTCCAAACAAGTTAAGCACCACACTCTCAAAAGTTTGGAGCCATGATACGGCCACGTCGGACAAGTTTTACACCATGGACCTGACAATGGAGCAGGCAAGGAAAGGTCGCCTGCTCTTCGAAGAGGCACAGAAGGAGGGAGAGGAGAGTGTGACCGGGACCAACAAGAGGAAGAAGGATGGAGAGGAAGGTCGAAAGAAGAAGAAGCAGACTAAGCAAGAGAGCACCCCACCTCAGTCTGACGTAATTAAAAGACAAGAGTCATGTATAGTTACTAATTTGTAGTTCAGTGTATAGATAGATAACTGTTTTCTCTTATCCAACAGGAGAGCGAGGAGGAGGGAGAGGAGAATGCGGAGGACGAAGATGAGGAGAGCGAGGAGGAGGAGGGTGAAAAGAAAGAGGAGGAGGAAACGGCTGAGACGGCGGAGATCGGAACCACCAGCACCCCAACGATAACCAGGAGCCGGGCTAAGGTAGTCAAAATGTCACAATTCAAAAAAATAGTAAAATATAGCATTAAAGATTTTGATTTTCTTTGAGATAAAAAAATAGCACAATATGACAATGTATGAATCCCAACGTGACAAGTTCATTAATATTTGTTTTTTACTTTGTGTGCCAACAGAAAAGGTGCAGGGTGAAGTCCGGCGAAGTCGGAAGGGTGTACCGAGGAGAATGCACAACGACTAGTTCTGTGTTTTTATGTGTATTTTACAGTTTTATAAGATATTGTTAAATGTTCCAAAAAGAGTAGTTCAATGTTCTGTGTTTTTATCTGTATTTTACTGTTTTCTAAGATATTGTTAAATGTTCCAAATAATTGTTGTACACTAAAGGTTTTAAATTATTCAAAGAGGTTTTCTGGTCATTTCTTTAGATTTCTGCCAAGTCCTGGAGACTTCATTTACACACTCCTACACAACCCGGTCTTCTGACGGGTCTATTTGTACTGGCGGTAATTGTTGTGTCAGTTTCTGTCGCTCTGTCACTGTTCTCCCCCAACAGTCACTCTCTAGCTCTGCTGGGTTCTTGTTGACTTCTTCACTGGTTTGAGACAAGCGACCCTATCGGAACACCTCCCTTTGTAGCCAGACTTCACCACAGCAGAATCGAGTTTCTGTTTTCAGGTGTCCACAGCTCCACGTCAGGTGTATCTTCGCCCCTTGAACTGCAGTCGTGTAACCAGGAGGACTTGGTAATGACCCTCCGTCTTGGGCGAGTACTAAGATTTTCCTCTTCATCTTTTGGGTGAAAACCCATCATCTTGACCTCACTAGCTGTGTGGACACAATAGTTTTCTGTGTGGGGGAACAACATCACTCGTAATCTCTTTCCATCTCATAATTACAAAAATAGTCTGCTAAATGTTCTACTATGTTTTAATCTTCTTACTACTAATCTGTGGATGCTTTATATTTAAATGCAATATGCTACTCACGATTTTTTAAATAACATTCAACCTCTCCCCTGTGGTGACAGATATGGCTCAATATAGCTGGATTTCAAAATGTCCTTCTGGGCTTTGTCATTGGTGTGGATGATACCAGGCTGTCAGTGGCATTTGATTCATGTTTGGAAATCCTGTGCCTCTTTGACACCCCTGAGACCCCTGCCTCCGTTGTAGTTATGGAAACCTCCCCTGGGGTAACTGTGTGGAGGGCCGTGGTTCGGTGCTTGTTGCTGTGTGGGGCAATATTCTGGTACTTGTAGCATCCTGCGTTGCGGACAATCTCTTAACCAATGTGAGAACTGACCACACATGAAGCATCCTTCATCCTGGAAACCTTTTCCTGTTGATCGATAACTCCCTTTGAAATGTCCTCTTCCTCTGCCACTTTGTCTTCCTCGGAAACCTCCTCCACCTCTTTGTTGATTCGGCTCCTGACTCTGCCTGAGTTTGAACTGTTGGAGGTGTCCGCCGTGACTCCTCTGCTGGTATGGCCATCTCTATCTTAGCTGCCATCTGCTTTGTCGATTTATTGTTTTATTAGCTTCGGTGTCTTTCTCAGCTACCTGTATCTTGAAAAGTCTTCCAGTTAGTTTTTTCACTTCATCATTTTCTATCCTTGTTGCCTGGTATTTGACATCGTGGTGAATGAGATGTTGTCTCCATTCTTCAGTGGGTTTAGTGTCTAATCCCACCACGTCTTCCAGGCGTGCCTGCACTGATGGGGGAATGGCTTTAATGACAGTGTTCTTCCACAACATTTCAACAGATGGAGGAAGATCATGTCGTTCTCCCGTACTGTCCTCCCACACTCCTTCACATCTCTTCAAGAAGGCATGCATGTTTCCCCCAGGCTGGTAAGGGCATGTAAACTGCGTGTTGTCGGGTAGATGTGACGAATGGCCTCCCAGTACTTCGTCCTATAATGGTTAAATGGAGTGTCATCTGGCTCGTCACTACATTGGGATTTGGCATCTATCTGTCTGGCCTCTGGTCTTCCCTCTACACGTTCAATAAGTGCCCTTAGATCTCCCAAGCATAGGTGATCTTGAGCAGTGTACTTCTCTAGGTCACTTAACCACTTTTGACCTACCCCCCCCCGAGAGTGGGGGTAGCTTTGCTACTAGTGATTCCATGTCGCTGTGATTCCATGGTTGATATCTCGATCCTTCTCTTCCAGCTGATATCAGCGGTAGCAGGTGTACGGTTCCCCTGAGTCTTCCAGCTATGGGCCCTGTCCCAGTTTCTTGAGATTCTTTTTCAGCGGAATTTGTTGTTTCAGGAGAGTAACCAGTTCGGAATTGTTTCTCTTCTTGTTCTTTTTCCCATCTTTTTCTTTCTTCATGTTCTTGTCTTTGTCTTTCATTCTTCTGCCGAGTTCTTCCATTCTTCTGTTGAGTTCCTCCTTCAATTCATACTCCAATTCTTTGACCCTTCTTTCTGTGGGGACTCCCTCCAAATGCAATACTTCTCCTGAAATACCAAAAGTTGGGGCTTGTATTGAGGGTTGAAAGAAAGGGTATTTTTCTGTCATGTAGGGAGGAGGCGCTTCAGTGAAGCTTGGCTAGAGTTTCTTCTATTTTTTCTGTCTTGTCTTCCTTTGCTGTCAGTTCTGCTGCTTGAACCACATGCATGCTATTTGTTGATCCTTGGCTGACATATTTCAGATGGAGTAACAGACGTGTAACTGTTGTTTGTCTTTTTTCAGCTTTTTTTCATAGCGCTTTTAGCAGGTCCATACCAAGGGGGTTGTCCGGCTTTCACCCATGCTTCTTGCTGTCGCAGGTATTCAGCATTCTCATATTCAACAACAGCTTTTCTATGGGTTGATCATCTGCTGGAATCAATCCTCTCGTTTGCCACTGCTTCAGTTTCTCTATTTGGTTCCATTCTGTCTTTTACTGGGAGCTGTCATAGCATCTGATCTTATGTTTACCCTCTCCTTAATATCTGCAGTTGAGCCTGGCATTGCGAGTGCTCTTAACTTGGTGTCTTTTGGTGACATATCTCTTAAATGCTTGGATCGAATTATTAAGTTATCAAAGATGAATTACTAATCCACTGAATAGTACCTTTGTATCCTATGTCATCTGAACTTAACTTTAATTTTTTTTTTTTATGTAAACAGAAATTGGAAAGCTAAATTAAAGATTTTGAAATTATTCCAATTTTAAATCTGAAAGGAAATTAAAAATTAAAATGAATAGTGTATGGTTTTGACTTTAAAATATAAAAATAGGAATATGGTGAAAATCTAAATAAACTGTGTACAGTGTATACTCAAGTTTATGAAATTATGCAAATGTCATAGAATGTGTTGACTACAATACTTCAATTCAAAAACCAATGTGTTTGTGTACTCTACAGTCTCGGTCGAAACACTATTGTGTAAGGATTTTAATTTTAAAATTAGAAACCACATGTAATCTTTGTGTGTGTGGTGAAGAATATATTAACTGTAATACTTATGTCCGCTAGGGGAGCTGTTTTATTTTTAACTCCTTTCGATGTATGAACTAGTACTTCCGGTTCATAAACCTACTTCCGGTTTATTTTCCCCAAATAATAAAGTGCAAATTACTTTCTTTGAAAAGCATGAGAAACAAAACAACTTAATCTACTCTCAATGTTCATCTACACCATCCCTGTGTATTTAACAGGCATGACCTTTCGGCGAAATTCGCCGTTTTGAAACCAAAATAGGTGACCTACGTGAATCGTGTAGATTCGATGAGAAAATATTTATGGGGGGGGGGGGGTAGGTTCAGAGGCCGTAATGGTACGCACCGTTGGGTGACGAGTGGAAGACGAGACCCAATCACTCAGCGGCAGTGATTGGGTCTCTTCTTCCACGGTGCGTACCGTTACGGCCTCTGAACCAGCCCCTGAGATTCAGTGAACTGCGAACAGGTGCGCGTGCCAAAAGGGACCTGATCATTGGTTTACAAGCAGTTCGCTTCGCTCGTGCTGACCAGAGCGGGATCCAGACCACCATCAGAAGCTGAAAGCATGCCTGGCCTCGGCGATTCCGCACAGCATGAATCGCTCCCGACTCGGGGAGGTAGTGACGAATGTGTAATGTGAACACAGCAGGAGAGAACGCAACGTTAGACAGCTAGCATAAAGCTCCGGTGGAAAATGATTAGCTAACGCTACCGTTAACGTTAGCCTAACATTAGCTAGATATCGTTACTAAAGTTAGATGCTAGCTTGTATAGCTTACGGTAAATCACAAAAAAGAAAAACTGGTTAATGTTAGTGCTACTTTCTAAAATCTCTAAAACTCGTTTTTCCAGGACGTGTTGATGATTTTGAGGTGAGGGGACTGACAAGGCTGAGGGGTAAAGTGGTCCACCGTTCTATCAATAAGGCTAAACTAGAAGTTAGTGCTAACACTAATACAAACATTATTTTTGCAGAATGACTGTGTTAGGGGAGAAGGATTCAGTCATTGTTAAACAGCTGGATTGAAATGCAGCTGGAACTGGTCGTGGCTAAAACTGGAAGGCAAGGTCTCAGTAAAAGAGCAAGAGGTGTCCTTTCATCTAGGAGATGTATTCATCAAAATCAACAGGCAGGGATTCGCAGAGTACACTAGCACTTTGAGATTGTTTTTTTATTATAACAATAATAATAATAATCATTTATTTTATTATTATTCACAATCAGCTGCGGTCACTGGCAGCATCATCACCTAAACATGGAATACATAATTTGTGTTCTAGGCAATGGTCCTTGGAACCTTGGCGGAGCATTCCATCCCGTTTTCTAAGGCTCCTGGAAACCACTGTATTGTGTGTTTTAGGCTATCTTTGCCAATAAAATGTATTAAAATCTGAATTACATAACATTGTATTGGCTGTCAGTCATGATGGAAGAGTAGACAAGTTAAGTTACAGCATGTCCACCATCTGCATATGCATTAAGCCATTTGCATTAAGCCCTTACCACATTGTGCCTCATATACTGTAAATGTTAGACCCAGTGACAGGCTGGCATGAAATGTCTTGCATAATACTTAGTAAGGAGGCCATAATATTTTTGAGTCATGGCTGAAGTTAAGTTTCTCCAGCTCTCCCCAGGTTGGCAAAAAAATGCATCTCAAAATGCATCAGATTGATGCTTTAAAATATGGAATATTCAAAATGTTCTTCCGGGGGAGCATGCCCCCGGACCCCCTAGAGGGATAATATCCTTCTCACCTTTTTCACCCCTGACCCGTTTTCATGCCTGATTTAATCAGTAGTTACCGTTGTGTCTTACTCAAACTATTTCACCATCTAGTAATGCTAACTGGCTAGCTAACTAGCTTAGCAGTATAGCATTAACCTCATGTGACTGGGGGAAGGGGAGGGGAACAATGGGAACACAGCATACGCAGATAAAAACCACACTGCTTGAAAAACTAAACTTCACTACAAACCACAATCTTCATTTAACTGAACTCTAAATTCTATAGATGCTGACCTTAAAAGCTGTTCGTATACCAATCTTGTACACAATCTTTTCGGCTTAACTTGGGAAACTATTCCCAGACCTCTAGCATGTTTAGAAGTTTGAAAACACATCCAACGCTTTTTTTTCTCCCGTGAAAAACTTTAATTTTATTATGTTTTTAATTAATGTTTTATTATTGTACTCCCATTGTGTTATTTAATATTGTAGTTATTGCCTGTACAGCACTTTGGTCAACTGAAGGTTATTTTAAATGCATGACTGTGCTATATAAAATAAAGATTGAGTTATACAATATTATGTAATAACAATATAATATGCCATCACTTTTCAGGCCTAGAAGAGGAGAAGGAGAAGGAGGTGGAGGAGGAAGAGGGGGAGAGGAGGGAGAAGGCCAGGTGACAAAACTGAAGGCTGAGGTGGCCAAGCTTCAAAAAGAAATTAGAGAGCTAAATGATGACTTTGAGCTTTCACAGGCCTATAATAGGAATTTGAAAAGGGCCTATGGTAAGCTGAAGCGAAGTGCGTTGAAGGCACGCAAAAAGTCCGTCATATTTGGCACTGCGGATGTCCTGGACTATTCCCTCCCACAGACCTCAGCAGCGGGCAATGCGGATGTCCTGGACTATTCCCTCCCACAGACCTCAGCAGCGGACGAGGGGTCCACTGATATTCCTTCTGGGAAAATCCTGTGTCCCCCCTTCCCGGACCACATCCCCGCCCTCAGTGAGTGCATCTCTCCCTACATATGGTAGAATAAATGCCATGATCATTATTGAGATCATTTGTTGTCCATTGTTAGTCGTCTAGTAAGAGATTGTTTTCCTATCTTTTTTCCAGACACCTTATTGGAGGAGTACAAGGAGCTGCAGGAGGGACCTCACCCAGATGCCAAGCAGAACACAATGTGCAGAACAAGCTCTACAGGATCAGACATTTTATTGGCTGGATGAGCAAGGGGCAGTCTGGACTGGCCAAACTGCAATTCCTGGATAATCAGACCCGTCTTAAGGGGTATGTGACTCAATTATTCACACACACACACACACACACACACCACACACACACACACACACACACACACCACAACACACACACACACACACACACACACACACACACACACACACACACACACACACACACCACACACACACACACACACACACACACACACACACACACACACACACACACACACACACACACACACACACACACACACACACACACACACACACACACACACACACCACACACACACACACACACACACACACACACACACACACACACACACACACACACACACACACACACACACACACACACACACACACACACACACACACACACACACACACACACACACACACACACACACACACACACACACACACACACACACACACACACACACACACACACTAGGAGCAGCAGAGGCATCAATCTGCATGTACTCTTCGAGCCGGTTCCAATGTGACCAAGCTCAAAGCCACCGGACCTTCCTTTTTGCCATAAAGGGCACCATACGCATGCAAATGTGACCCCTGACCTCAGTTTGACCTTGTTGAAGGTTGCAGGGGCCCCACATTTTGCAAGCGGTTCCACACACGTTGAGCAACACACTCTCAAAGTCTCGGAGCGCCAACCACATTTTTTCAATTTTTTTCATTTTCTCCCCCTCCCCATCACAAGCCTGTCAGATTCTAAGCTCCAGACAGCATTATGTGGAAAGTTTGACAGTTTATTGAAAAAAAAAAAATCTGGGTGGGTTACAGTTCCCATACTTCAGATTCCTGATCTGGACCCTATTTAGAGCCCCCCTGTGAAAAAAAATAATTCTATTTAGCACTTTGCAAAGTCCTTTAAACACTCATGCAGCACTGCAGCTTTTCAAAAGGCCTTAAGGGAAGGTTTGTTACATTTAAGCCGTAACCTTCGACATTTGGCGGCACCTGAGGGATTAATCTGCATCTACTTTCCGAGCCGGTTCCAACGACATCAAGCTCAAAGCGGTCGGACCTTCCTATGGCAAAAACAGTAGCGTATAGCATCCAGACACGACCTTTGACCTCTAGAGCTTTGTCCCCTTTTAAGCCGTAACCTTTGACATTAGGAGCAGCAGAGGCACCAATCTGCATGTACTCTTCGAGCCGTTCTAATGAGACCAAGCTCAAAGCCGCCGGACCTTCCTTTTTGTCATAAAGGGCACCATACGCATGCAAACATGACCTCTGACCTCAGATTTGACCTTGTTCAAGGAAGCAGGGGCCCCACATTTTGCAAGCCAGTTCCTAACAAGTTAAGCAACAAACTCTCAAAGTCTCGGAGTGCCAAGCACCTTTTTAAAAAAAAAAGTATTTTCTCGCACTCGAAGACCGCAAGGGTGTCAGATTGTAAGCTCCAGACAGGATTTTGTGAACATTTGACTTTTTTTTTTTTTAAAGTTCTGGGTGTTTAACAGTCTTCATACTTCAGATTCCTGTTCTGGGCCCTATTTAGAAGCCCCTGGTGAATTTTGCAAGCGGGTTCCAAACAAGTTAAGCACCACACTCTCAAAAGTTTGGAGCCATGATACGGCCACGTCGGACAAGTTTTACACCATGGACCTGACAATGGAGCAGGCAAGGAAAGGTCGCCTGCTCTTCGAAGAGGCACAGAAGGAGGGAGAGGAGAGTGTGACCGGGACCAACAAGAGGAAGAAGGATGGAGAGGAAGGTCGAAAGAAGAAGAAGCAGACTAAGCAAGAGAGCACCCCACCTCAGTCTGACGTAATTAAAAGACAAGAGTCATGTATAGTTACTAATTTGTAGTTCAGTGTATAGATAGATAACTGTTTTCTCTTATCCACAGGAGAGCGAGGAGGAGGGAGAGGAGAATGCGGAGGACGAAGATGAGGAGAGCGAGGAGGAGGAGGGTGAAAGAAAGAGGAGGAGGAAACGGCTGAGACGGCGGAGATCGGACCACCAGCACCCCAACGATAACCAGGAGCCGGGCTAAGGTAGTCAAAATGTCACAATTCAAAAAATATAGTAAAATATAGCATTAAAGATTTTGATTTTCTTTGAGATAAAAAAATAGCACAATATGACAATGTATGAATCCCAACGTGACAAGTTCATTAATATTTGTTTTTTACTTTGTGTGCCAACAGAAAAGGTGCAGGGTGAAGTCCGGCGAAGTCGGAAGGGTGTACCGAGGAGAATGCACAACGACTAGTTCTGTGTTTTTTATGTGTATTTTACAGTTTTATAAGATATTGTTAAATGTTCCAAAAAGAGTAGTTCAATGTTCTGTGTTTTTATCTGTATTTTACTGTTTTCTAAGATATTGTTAAATGTTCCAAATAATTGTTGTACACTAAAGGTTTTAAATTATTCAAAGAGGTTTTTCTGGTCATTTCTTTAGATTTCTGCCAAGTCCTGGAGACTTCATTTACACACTCCTACACAACTTCATAATAATACATTTTATTTATATAGCACTTTTCACAACTCAAAGACGCTTGGACTGAGACATTTCCATAGATACCATGCATGTCACTGCTGGGTTCTTGTTGACTTCTTCACTGGTTTGAGACAAGCGACCCTATCGGAACACCTCCCTTTGTAGCCAGACTTCACCACAGCAGAATCGAGTTTCTGTTTTCAGGTGTCCACAGCTCCACGTCAGGTGTATCTTCGCCCCTTGAACTGCAGTCGGTGTAACCAGGAGGACTTGGTAAGACCCTCCGTCTTGGGCGAGTACTAAGTTTTCCTCTTCATCTTTTGGGTGAAAACCCATCATCTTGACCTCACTAGCTGTGTGGACACAATAGTTTTCTGTGTGGGGGAACAACATCACTCGTAATCTCTTTCCATCTCATAATTACAAAAATAGTCTGCTAAATGTTCTACTATGTTTTAATCTTCTTCTACTACTAATCTGTGGATGCTTTATATTTAAATGCAATATGCTACTCACGATTTTTTAAATAACATTCAACCTCTCCCTCCTGTGGTGACAGATATGGCTCAATATAGCTGGATTTCAAAATGTCCTTCTGGGCTTTGTCATTGGTGTGGATGATACCAGGCTGTCAGTGGCATTTGATTCATGTTTGGAAATCCTGTGCCTCTTTGACACCCCTGAGACCCCTGCCTCCGTTGTAGTTATGGAAACCTCCCCTGGGGTAACTGTGTGGAGGGCCGTGGTTCGGTGCTTGTTGCTGTGTGGGGCAATATTCTGGTACTTGTAGCATCCTGCGTTGCGGACAATCTCTTAACCAATGTGAGAACTGACCACACATGAAGCATCCTTCATCCTGGAAACCTTTTCCTGTTGATCGATAACTCCCTTTGAAATGTCCTCTTCCTCTGCCACTTTGTCTTCCTCGGAAACCTCCTCCACCTCTTTGTTGATTCGGCTCCTGACTCTGCCTGAGTTTGAACTGTTGGAGGTGTCCGCCGTGACTCCTCTGCTGGTATGGCCATCTCTATCTTAGCTGCCATCTGCTTTGTCGATTTATTGTTTTTATTAGCTTCGGTGTCTTTCTCAGCTACCTGTATCTTGAAAAGTCTTCCAGTTAGTTTTTTCACTTCATCATTTTCTATCCTTGTTGCCTGGTATTTGACATCGTGGTGAATGAGATGTTGTCTCCATTCTTCAGTGGGTTTAGTGTCTAATCCCACCACGTCTTCCAGGCGTGCCTGCACTGATGGGGGAATGGCTTTAATGACAGTGTTCTTCCACAACATTTCAACAGATGGAGGAAGATCATGTCGTTCTCCCGTACTGTCCTCCCACACTCCTTCACATCTCTTCAAGAAGGCATGCATGTTTCCCCCAGGCTGGTAAGGGCATGTAAACTGCGTGTTGTCGGGTAGATGTGACGAATGGCCTCCCAGTACTTCGTCCTATAATGGTTAAATGGAGTGTCATCTGGCTCGTCACTACATTGGGATTTGGCATCTATCTGTCTGGCCTCTGGTCTTCCCTCTACACGTTCAATAAGTGCCCTTAGATCTCCCAAGCATAGGTGATCTTGAGCAGTGTACTTCTCTAGGTCACTTAACCACTTTTGACCTACCCCCCCCGAGAGTGGGGGTAGCTTTGCTACTAGTGATTCCATGTCGCTGTGATTCCATGGTTGATATCTCGATCCTTCTCTTCCAGCTGATATCAGCGGTAGCAGGTGTACGGTTCCCCTGAGTCTTCCAGCTATGGGCCCTGTCCCAGTTTCTTGAGATTCTTTTTCAGCGGAATTTGTTGTTTCAGGAGAGTAACCAGTTCGGAATTGTTTCTCTTCTTGTTCTTTTTCCCATCTTTTTCTTTCTTCATGTTCTTGTCTTTGTCTTTCATTCTTCTGCCGAGTTCTTCCATTCTTCTGTTGAGTTCCTCCTTCAATTCATACTCCAATTCTTTGACCCTTCTTTCTGTGGGGACTCCCTCCAAATGCAATACTTCTCCTGAAATACCAAAAGTTGGGGCTTGTATTGAGGGTTGAAAGAAAGGGTATTTTTCTGTCATGTAGGGAGGAGGCGCTTCAGTGAAGCTTGGCTAGAGTTTCTTCTATTTTTTCTGTCTTGTCTTCCTTTGCTGTCAGTTCTGCTGCTTGAACCACATGCATGCTATTTGTTGATCCTTGGCTGACATATTTCAGATGGAGTAACAGACGTGTAACTGTTGTTTGTCTTTTTTCAGCTTTTTTTCATAGCGCTTTTAGCAGGTCCATACCAAGGGGGTTGTCCGGCTTTCACCCATGCTTCTTGCTGTCGCAGGTATTCAGCATTCTCATATTCAACAACAGCTTTTCTATGGGTTGATCATCTGCTGGAATCAATCCTCTCGTTTGCCACTGCTTCAACAGTTTCTCTATTTGGTTCCATGTCTTCTGTCTTTTACTGGGAGCTGTCATAGCATCTGATCTTATGTTTACCCTCTCCTTAATATCTGCAGTTGAGCCTGGCATTGCGAGTGCTCTTAACTTGGTGTCTTTTGGTGACATATCTCTTAAATGCTTGGATCGAATTATTAAGTTATCAAAGATGAATTACTAATCCACTGAATAGTACCTTTGTATCCTATGTCATCTGAACTTAACTTTAATTTTTTTTTTTTATGTAAACAGAAATTGGAAAGCTAAATTAAAGATTTTGAAATTATTCCAATTTTAAATCTGAAAGGAAATTAAAAATTAAAATGAATAGTGTATGGTTTTGACTTTAAAATATAAAAATAGGAATATGGTGAAAATCTAAATAAACTGTGTACAGTGTATACTCAAGTTTATGAAATTATGCAAATGTCATAGAATGTGTTGACTACAATACTTCAATTCAAAAACCAATGTGTTTGTGTACTCTACAGTCTCGGTCGAAACACTATTGTGTAAGGATTTTAATTTTAAAATTAGAAACCACATGTAATCTTTGTGTGTGTGGTGAAGAATATATTAACTGTAATACTTATGTCCGCTAGGGGAGCTGTTTTATTTTTAACTCCTTTCGATGTATGAACTAGTACTTCCGGTTCATAAACCTACTTCCGGTTTATTTTCCCCAAATAATAAAGTGCAAATTACTTTCTTTGAAAAGCATGAGAAACAAAACAACTTAATCTACTCTCAATGTTCATCTACACCATCCCTGTGTATTTAACAGGCATGACCTTTCGGCGAAATTCGCCGTTTTGAAACCAAAATAGGTGACCTACGTGAAATCGTGTAGATTCGATGGAAAAGATTTATGGGGGGGGGGGGGTAGGTTCAGAGGCCGTAATGTACGCACCGTTGGTGACGAGTGGAAGACGAGACCAATCACTCAGCGGCAGTGATTGGGTCTCTTCTTCCACGGTGCGTACCGTTACGGCCTCTGAACAGCCCCTGAGATTCAGTGAACTGCGAACAGGTTGCGCGTGCCAAAAGGGACCTGATCATTGGTTTACAAGCAGTTCGCTTCGCTCGTGCTGACCAGAGCGGGATCCAGACCACCATCAGAAGCTGAAAGCATGCCTGGCCTCGGCGATTCCGCACAGCATGAATCGCTCCCGACTCGGGGAGGTAGTGACGAATGTGTATGTGAACACAGCAGGAGAAACGCAACGTTAGACAGCTAGCATTAAAGCTCCGTGGAAAATGATTAGCTAACGCTACCGTTAACGTTAGCCTAACATTAGCTAGATATCGTTACTAAAGTTAGATGCTAGCTTGTATAGCTTACGGTAAAATCACAAAAAAGAAAACTGGTTAATGTTAGTGCTACTTTCTAAAATCTCTAAAACTCGTTTTTCCAGGACGTGTTGATGATTTTGAGGTGAGGGGACTGACAAGGCTGAGGGGTAAAGTGGTCCACCGTTCTATCAATAAGGCTAAACTAGAAGTTAGTGCTAACACTAATACAAACATTATTTTTGCAGAATGACTGTGTTTAGGGGAAATTCAGTCATTGTTAAACAGCTGGATTGAAATGCAGCTGGAACTGGTCGTGGCTAAAACTGGAAGGCAAGGTCTCAGTAAAAGAGCAAGAGGTGTCCTTTCATCTAGAGATGTATTCATCAAAATCAACAGGCAGGGATTCGCAGAGTACACTAGCACTTTGAGATTGTTATTTTTATTATAACTAATAATAATAATCATTTATTATTATTATTATTCACAATCAGCTGCGGTCACTGGCAGCATCATCACCTAAACATGGAATACATAATTTTGTTTCTAGGCAATGGTCCTTGGAACCTTGGCGGAGCATTCCATCCCGTTTTCTAAGGCTCCTGGAAACCACTGTATTGTGTGTTTTAGGCTATCTTTGCCAATAAAATGTATTAAAATCTGAATTACATAACATTGTATTGGCTGTCAGTCATGATGGAAGAGTAGACAAGTTAAGTTACAGCATGTCCACCATCTGCATATGCATTAAGCCATTTGCATTAAGCCCTTACCACATTGTGCCTCATATACTGTAAATGTTAGACCCAGTGACAGGCTGGCATGAAATGTCTTGCATAATACTTAGTAAGGAGGCCATAATATTTTTGAGTCATGGCTGAAGTTAAGTTTCTCCAGCTCTCCCCAGGTTGGCAAAAAAATGCATCTCAAAATGCATCAGATTGATGCTTTAAAATATGGAATATTCAAAATGTTCTTCCGGGGGAGCATGCCCCCGGACCCCCTAGAGGGATAATATCCTTCTCACCTTTTTCACCCCTGACCCGTTTTCATGCCTGATTTAATCAGTAGTTACCGGTTGTGTCTTACTCAAACTATTTCACCATCTAGTAATGCTAACTGGCTAGCTAACTAGCTTAGCAGTATAGCATTAACCTCATGTGACTGGGGGAAGGGGAGGGGAACAATGGGAACACAGCATACGCAGATAAAAACCACACTGCTTGAAAAACTAAACTTCACTACAACCACAATCTTCATTTAACTGAACTCTAAATTCTATAGATGCTGACCTTAAAAGCTGTTCGTATACCAATCTTGTACACAATCTTTTCGGCTTAACTTGGGAAACTATTCCCAGACCTCTAGCATGTTAGAAGTTTGAAAACACATCCAACGCTTTTTTTTTCTCCCGTGAAAAACTTTAATTTTATTATGTTTTTAATTAATGTTTTATTATTGTACTCCCATTGTGTTATTTAATATTGTAGTTATTGCCTGTACAGCACTTTGGTCAACTGAAGGTTATTTTAAATGCATGACTGTGCTATATAAATAAATAAAGATTGAGTTATACAATATTATGTAATAACAATATAATATGCCATCACTTTTCAGGCCTAGAAGAGGAGAAGGAGAAGGAGGTGGAGGAGGAAGAGGAGGAGAGGAGGGAGAAGGCCAGGTGACAAAACTGAAGGCTGAGGTGGCCAAGCTTCAAAAGAAATTAGAGAGCTAAATGATGACTTTGAGCTTTCACAGGCCTATAATAGGAATTTGAAAAGGGCCTATGGTAAGCTGAAGCGAAGTGCGTTGAAGGCACGCAAAAAGTCCGTCATATTTGGCACTGCGGATGTCCTGGACTATTCCCTCCCACAGACCTCAGCAGCGGGCAATGCGGATGTCCTGGACTATTCCCTCCCACAGACCTCAGCAGCGGACGAGGGGTCCACTGATATTCCTTCTGGGAAAATCCTGTGTCCCCCCTTCCCGGACCACATCCCCGCCCTCAGTGAGTGCATCTCTCCCTACATATGGTAGAATAAATGCCATGATCATTATTGAGATCATTTGTTGTCCATTGTTAGTCGTCTAGTAAGAGATTGTTTTCCTATCTTTTTTCCAGACACCTTATTGGAGGAGTACAAGGAGCTGCAGGAGGGACCTCACCCAGATGCCAAGCAGAACACAATGTGCAGAACAAGCTCTACAGGATCAGACATTTTATTGGCTGGATGAGCAAGGGGCAGTCTGGACTGGCCAAACTGCAATTCCTGGATAATCAGACCCGTCTTAAGGGGTGTGACTCAATTATTCACACACACACACACACACACACACACACACACACACACACACACACACACACACACACACACACACACACACACACACACACCACACACACACACACACACACACACACACACACACACACACACACACACACACACACACACACACACACACACACACACCCACACACACACACACACACACACACACACACACACACACACACACACACACACACACACACACACACACACACACACACACACACACACACACACACACACCACACACACACACACACACACACCACACACACACACACACACAGGACAGCAGAGGCATCAATCTGCATGTACTCTTCGAGCCGGTTCCAATGTGACCAAGCTCAAAGCCACCGGACCTTCCTTTTTGCCATAAAGGGCACCATACGGCATGCAAATGTGACCCCTGACCTCAGTTTTGACCTTGTTGAAGGTTGCAGGGGCCCCACATTTTGCAAGCGGGTTCCACACACGTTGAGCAACACACTCTCAAAGTCTCGGAGCGCCAACCACATTTTTTCAATTTTTTTCATTTTCTCCCCCTCCCCCATCACAAGCCTGTCAGATTCTAAGCTCCAGACAGCATTATGTGAGAAAGTTTGACAGTTTATTGAAAAAAAAAAATCTGGGTGGGTTACAGTTCCCATACTTCAGATTCCTGATCTGGACCCTATTTAGAGCCCCCCTGTGAAAAAAAATAATTCTATTTAGCACTTTGCAAAGTCCTTTAAACACTCATGCAGCACTGCAGCTTTTCAAAAGGCCTTAAGGGAAGGTTTTGTTACATTTTAAGCCGTAACCTTCGACATTTGGCGGCACCTGAGGGATTAATCTGCATCTACTTTCCGAGCCGGTTCCAACGACATCAAGCTCAAAGCGGTCGGACCTTCCTAAGTGGCAAAAACAGTAGCGTATAGCATCCAGACACGACCTTTGACCTCTAGAGCTTTGTCCCCTTTTAAGCCGTAACCTTTGACATTAGGAGCAGCAGAGGCACCAATCTGCATGTACTCTTCGAGCCGGTTCTAATGAGACCAAGCTCAAAGCCGCCGGACCTTCCTTTTTGTCATAAAGGGCACCATACGGCATGCAAACATGACCTCTGACCTCAGATTTGACCTTGTTCAAGGAAGCAGGGGCCCCACATTTTGCAAGCCAGTTCCTAACAAGTTAAGCAACAAACTCTCAAAGTCTCGGAGTGCCAAGCACCTTTTTAAAAAAAAAGTATTTTCTCGCACTCGAAGACCGCAAGGGTGTCAGATTGTAAGCTCCAGACAGGATTTTGTGAACATTTGACTTTTTTTTTTTTTTAAAGTTCTGGGTGTTTAACAGTCTTCATACTTCAGATTCCTGTTCTGGGCCCTATTTAGAAGCCCCTGGTGAATTTTGCAAGCGGGTTCCAAACAAGTTAAGCACCACACTCTCAAAAGTTTGGAGCCATGATACGGCCACGTCGGACAAGTTTTACACCATGGACCTGACAATGGAGCAGGCAAGGAAAGGTCGCCTGCTCTTCGAAGAGGCACAGAAGGAGGGAGAGGAGAGTGTGACCGGGACCAACAAGAGGAAGAAGGATGGAGAGGAAGGTCGAAAGAAGAAGAAGCAGACTAAGCAAGAGAGCACCCCACCTCAGTCTGACGTAATTAAAAGACAAGAGTCATGTATAGTTACTAATTTGTAGTTCAGTGTATAGATAGATAACTGTTTTCTCTTATCCAACAGGAGAGCGAGGAGGAGGGAGAGGAGAATGCGGAGGACGAAGATGAGGAGAGCGAGGAGGAGGAGGGTGAAAAGAAAGAGGAGGAGGAAACGGCTGAGACGGCGGAGATCGGAACCACCAGCACCCCAACGATAACCAGGAGCCGGGCTAAGGTAGTCAAAATGTCACAATTCAAAAAATATAGTAAAATATAGCATTAAAGATTTTGATTTTCTTTGAGATAAAAAAATAGCACAATATGACAATGTATGAATCCCAACGTGACAAGTTCATTAATATTTGTTTTTTACTTTGTGTGCCAACAGAAAAGGTGCAGGGTGAAGTCCGGCGAAGTCGGAAGGGTGTACCGAGGAGAATGCACAACGACTAGTTCTGTGTTTTTATGTGTATTTTACAGTTTTATAAGATATTGTTAAATGTTCCAAAAAGAGTAGTTCAATGTTCTGTGTTTTTATCTGTATTTTACTGTTTTCTAAGATATTGTTAAATGTTCCAAATAATTGTTGTACACTAAAGGTTTTAAATTATTCAAAGAGGTTTTCTGGTCATTTCTTTAGATTTCTGCCAAGTCCTGGAGACTTCATTTACACACTCCTACACAACTTCATAATAATACATTTTATTTATATAGCACTTTTCACAACTCAAAGACGCTTGGACTGAGACATTTCCATAGATACCATGCATGTCAGACTGCTGGGTTCTTGTTGACTTCTTCACTGGTTTGAGACAAGCGACCCTATCGGAACACCTCCCTTTGTAGCCAGACTTCACCACAGCAGAATCGAGTTTCTGTTTTCAGGTGTCCACAGCTCCACGTCAGGTGTATCTTCGCCCCTTGAACTGCAGTCGGTGTAACCAGGAGGACTTGGTAATGACCCTCCGTCTTGGGCGAGTACTAAGATTTTCCTCTTCATCTTTTGGGTGAAAACCCATCATCTTGACCTCACTAGCTGTGTGGACACAATAGTTTTCTGTGTGGGGGAACAACATCACTCGTAATCTCTTTCCATCTCATAATTACAAAAATAGTCTGCTAAATGTTCTACTATGTTTTAATCTTCTTCTACTACTAATCTGTGGATGCTTTATATTTAAATGCAATATGCTACTCACGATTTTTTAAATAACATTCAACCTCTCCCTCCTGTGGTGACAGATATGGCTCAATATAGCTGGATTTCAAAATGTCCTTCTGGGCTTTGTCATTGGTGTGGATGATACCAGGCTGTCAGTGGCATTTGATTCATGTTTGGAAATCCTGTGCCTCTTTGACACCCCTGAGACCCCTGCCTCCGTTGTAGTTATGGAAACCTCCCCTGGGGTAACTGTGTGGAGGGCCGTGGTTCGGTGCTTGTTGCTGTGTGGGGCAATATTCTGGTACTTGTAGCATCCTGCGTTGCGGACAATCTCTTAACCAATGTGAGAACTGACCACACATGAAGCATCCTTCATCCTGGAAACCTTTTCCTGTTGATCGATAACTCCCTTTGAAATGTCCTCTTCCTCTGCCACTTTGTCTTCCTCGGAAACCTCCTCCACCTCTTTGTTGATTCGGCTCCTGACTCTGCCTGAGTTTGAACTGTTGGAGGTGTCCGCCGTGACTCCTCTGCTGGTATGGCCATCTCTATCTTAGCTGCCATCTGCTTTGTCGATTTATTGTTTTTATTAGCTTCGGTGTCTTTCTCAGCTACCTGTATCTTGAAAAGTCTTCCAGTTAGTTTTTTCACTTCATCATTTTCTATCCTTGTTGCCTGGTATTTGACATCGTGGTGAATGAGATGTTGTCTCCATTCTTCAGTGGGTTTAGTGTCTAATCCCACCACGTCTTCCAGGCGTGCCTGCACTGATGGGGGAATGGCTTTAATGACAGTGTTCTTCCACAACATTTCAACAGATGGAGGAAGATCATGTCGTTCTCCCGTACTGTCCTCCCACACTCCTTCACATCTCTTCAAGAAGGCATGCATGTTTCCCCCAGGCTGGTAAGGGCATGTAAACTGCGTGTTGTCGGGTAGATGTGACGAATGGCCTCCCAGTACTTCGTCCTATAATGGTTAAATGGAGTGTCATCTGGCTCGTCACTACATTGGGATTTGGCATCTATCTGTCTGGCCTCTGGTCTTCCCTCTACACGTTCAATAAGTGCCCTTAGATCTCCCAAGCATAGGTGATCTTGAGCAGTGTACTTCTCTAGGTCACTTAACCACTTTTGACCTACCCCCCCCCGAGAGTGGGGGTAGCTTTGCTACTAGTGATTCCATGTCGCTGTGATTCCATGGTTGATATCTCGATCCTTCTCTTCCAGCTGATATCAGCGGTAGCAGGTGTACGGTTCCCCTGAGTCTTCCAGCTATGGGCCCTGTCCCAGTTTCTTGAGATTCTTTTTCAGCGGAATTTGTTGTTTCAGGAGAGTAACCAGTTCGGAATTGTTTCTCTTCTTGTTCTTTTTCCCATCTTTTTCTTTCTTCATGTTCTTGTCTTTGTCTTTCATTCTTCTGCCGAGTTCTTCCATTCTTCTGTTGAGTTCCTCCTTCAATTCATACTCCAATTCTTTGACCCTTCTTTCTGTGGGGACTCCCTCCAAATGCAATACTTCTCCTGAAATACCAAAAGTTGGGGCTTGTATTGAGGGTTGAAAGAAAGGGTATTTTTCTGTCATGTAGGGAGGAGGCGCTTCAGTGAAGCTTGGCTAGAGTTTCTTCTATTTTTTCTGTCTTGTCTTCCTTTGCTGTCAGTTCTGCTGCTTGAACCACATGCATGCTATTTGTTGATCCTTGGCTGACATATTTCAGATGGAGTAACAGACGTGTAACTGTTGTTTGTCTTTTTTCAGCTTTTTTTCATAGCGCTTTTAGCAGGTCCATACCAAGGGGGTTGTCCGGCTTTCACCCATGCTTCTTGCTGTCGCAGGTATTCAGCATTCTCATATTCAACAACAGCTTTTCTATGGGTTGATCATCTGCTGGAATCAATCCTCTCGTTTGCCACTGCTTCAACAGTTTCTCTATTTGGTTCCATGTCTTCTGTCTTTTACTGGGAGCTGTCATAGCATCTGATCTTATGTTTACCCTCTCCTTAATATCTGCAGTTGAGCCTGGCATTGCGAGTGCTCTTAACTTGGTGTCTTTTGGTGACATATCTCTTAAATGCTTGGATCGAATTATTAAGTTATCAAAGATGAATTACTAATCCACTGAATAGTACCTTTGTATCCTATGTCATCTGAACTTAACTTTAATTTTTTTTTTTTATGTAAACAGAAATTGGAAAGCTAAATTAAAGATTTTGAAATTATTCCAATTTTAAATCTGAAAGGAAATTAAAAATTAAAATGAATAGTGTATGGTTTTGACTTTAAAATATAAAAATAGGAATATGGTGAAAATCTAAATAAACTGTGTACAGTGTATACTCAAGTTTATGAAATTATGCAAATGTCATAGAATGTGTTGACTACAATACTTCAATTCAAAAACCAATGTGTTTGTGTACTCTACAGTCTCGGTCGAAACACTATTGTGTAAGGATTTTTTTTAAAATTAGAAACCACATGTAATCTTTGTGTGTGTGGTGAAGAATATATTAACTGTAATACTTATGTCCGCTAGGGGAGCTGTTTTATTTTTAACTCCTTTCGATGTATGAACTAGTACTTCCGGTTCATAAACCTACTTCCGGTTTATTTTCCCCAAATAATAAAGTGCAAATTACTTTCTTTGAAAAGCATGAGAAACAAAACAACTTAATCTACTCTCAATGTTCATCTACACCATCCCTGTGTATTTAACAGGCATGACCTTTCGGCGAAATTCGCCGTTTTGAAACCAAAATAGGTGACCTACGTGAATCGTGTAGATTCGATGAGAAAATATTTATGGGGGGGGGGGGGTAGGTTCAGAGGCCGTAATGGTACGCACCGTTGGGTGACGAGTGGAAGACGAGACCCAATCACTCAGCGGCAGTGATTGGGTCTCTTCTTCCACGGTGCGTACCGTTACGGCCTCTGAACCAGCCCCTGAGATTCAGTGAACTGCGAACAGGTGCGCGTGCCAAAAGGGACCTGATCATTGGTTTACAAGCAGTTCGCTTCGCTCGTGCTGACCAGAGCGGGATCCAGACCACCATCAGAAGCTGAAAGCATGCCTGGCCTCGGCGATTCCGCACAGCATGAATCGCTCCCGACTCGGGGAGGTAGTGACGAATGTGTAATGTGAACACAGCAGGAGAGAACGCAACGTTAGACAGCTAGCATTAAAGCTCCGGTGGAAAATGATTAGCTAACGCTACCGTTAACGTTAGCCTAACATTAGCTAGATATCGTTACTAAAGTTAGATGCTAGCTTGTATAGCTTACGGTAAATCACAAAAAAGAAAAACTGGTTAATGTTAGTGCTACTTTCTAAAATCTCTAAACTCGTTTTTCCAGGACGTGTTGATGATTTTGAGGTGAGGGGACTGACAAGGCTGAGGGGTAAAGTGGTCCACCGTTCTATCAATAAGGCTAAACTAGAAGTTAGTGCTAACACTAATACAAACATTATTTTTGCAGAATGACTGTGTTAGGGAGAAGGATTCAGTCATTGTTAAACAGCTGGATTGAAATGCAGCTGGAACTGGTCGTGGCTAAAACTGGAAGGCAAGGTCTCAGTAAAAGAGCAAGAGGTGTCCTTTCATCTAGGAGATGTATTCATCAAAATCAACAGGCAGGGATTCGCAGAGTACACTAGCACTTTGAGATTGTTATTTTTATTATAACAATAATAATAATAATCATTTATTATTATTATTATTCACAATCAGCTGCGGTCACTGGCAGCATCATCACCTAAACATGGAATACATAATTTGTGTTCTAGGCAATGGTCCTTGGAACCTTGGCGGAGCATTCCATCCCGTTTTCTAAGGCTCCTGGAAACCACTGTATTGTGTGTTTTAGGCTATCTTTGCCAATAAAATGTATTAAAATCTGAATTACATAACATTGTATTGGCTGTCAGTCATGATGGAAGAGTAGACAAGTTAAGTTACAGCATGTCCACCATCTGCATATGCATTAAGCCATTTGCATTAAGCCCTTACCACATTGTGCCTCATATACTGTAAATGTTAGACCCAGTGACAGGCTGGCATGAAATGTCTTGCATAATACTTAGTAAGGAGGCCATAATATTTTTGAGTCATGGCTGAAGTTAAGTTTCTCCAGCTCTCCCCAGGTTGGCAAAAAAATGCATCTCAAAATGCATCAGATTGATGCTTTAAAATATGGAATATTCAAAATGTTCTTCCGGGGGAGCATGCCCCCGGACCCCCTAGAGGGATAATATCCTTCTCACCTTTTTCACCCCTGACCCGTTTTCATGCCTGATTTAATCAGTAGTTACCGGTTGTGTCTTACTCAAACTATTTCACCATCTAGTAATGCTAACTGGCTAGCTAACTAGCTTAGCAGTATAGCATTAACCTCATGTGACTGGGGGAAGGGGAGGGGAACAATGGGAACACAGCATACGCAGATAAAAACCACACTGCTTGAAAAACTAAACTTCACTACAAACCACAATCTTCATTTAACTGAACTCTAAATTCTATAGATGCTGACCTTAAAAGCTGTTCGTATACCAATCTTGTACACAATCTTTTCGGCTTAACTTGGGAAACTATTCCCAGACCTCTAGCATGTTTAGAAGTTTGAAAACACATCCAACGCTTTTTTTTTCTCCCGTGAAAAACTTTAATTTTATTATGTTTTTAATTAATGTTTTATTATTGTACTCCCATTGTGTTATTTAATATTGTAGTTATTGCCTGTACAGCACTTTGGTCAACTGAAGGTTATTTTAAATGCATGACTGTGCTATATAAATAAATAAAGATTGAGTTATACAATATTATGTAATAACAATATAATATGCCATCACTTTTCAGGCCTAGAAGAGGAGAAGGAGAAGGAGGTGGAGGAGGAAGAGGAGGGAGAGGAGGGAGAAGGCCAGGTGACAAAACTGAAGGCTGAGGTGGCCAAGCTTCAAAAAGAAATTAGAGAGCTAAATGATGACTTTGAGCTTTCACAGGCCTATAATAGGAATTTGAAAAGGGCCTATGGTAAGCTGAAGCGAAGTGCGTTGAAGGCACGCAAAAAGTCCGTCATATTTGGCACTGCGGATGTCCTGGACTATTCCCTCCCACAGACCTCAGCAGCGGGCAATGCGGATGTCCTGGACTATTCCCTCCCACAGACCTCAGCAGCGGACGAGGGGTCCACTGATATTCCTTCTGGGAAAATCCTGTGTCCCCCCTTCCCGGACCACATCCCCGCCCTCAGTGAGTGCATCTCTCCCTACATATGGTAGAATAAATGCCATGATCATTATTGAGATCATTTGTTGTCCATTGTTAGTCGTCTAGTAAGAGATTGTTTTCCTATCTTTTTTCCAGACACCTTATTGGAGGAGTACAAGGAGCTGCAGGAGGGACCTCACCCAGATGCCAAGCAGAACACAATGTGCAGAACAAGCTCTACAGGATCAGACATTTTATTGGCTGGATGAGCAAGGGGCAGTCTGGACTGGCCAAACTGCAATTCCTGGATAATCAGACCCGTCTTAAGGGGTATGTGACTCAATTATTTACACACACACACACACACACACACACACACCACACACACACACACACACACACACACACACCACACACACACACACACACACACACACACACACACACACACACACACACACACACACACACACACACACACACACACACACACACACACACACACACACACACACACACACACACACACACACACACACACACCACACACACACACACACACACACACACCACACAACACACACACACACACACACACACACACACACACACACACACACACACAACACACACACACACACACACACACACACACACACACACATCAATCTGCATGTACTCTTCGAGCCGGTTCCAATGTGACCAAGCTCAAAGCCACCGGACCTTCCTTTTTGCCATAAAGGGCACCATACGGCATGCAAATGTGACCCCTGACCTCAGTTTTGACCTTGTTGAAGGTTGCAGGGGCCCCACATTTTGCAAGCGGGTTCCACACACGTTGAGCAACACACTCTCAAAGTCTCGGAGCGCCAACCACATTTTTCAATTTTTTCATTTTCTCCCCCTCCCCCATCACAAGCCTGTCAGATTCTAAGCTCCAGACAGCATTATGTGAGAAAGTTTGACAGTTTATTGAAAAAAAAAAATCTGGGTGGGTTACAGTTCCCATACTTCAGATTCCTGATCTGGACCCTATTTAGAGCCCCCTGTGAAAAAAAAATAATTCTATTTAGCACTTTGCAAAGTCCTTTAAACACTCATGCAGCACTGCAGCTTTTCAAAAGGCCTTAAGGGAAGGTTTTGTTACATTTTAAGCCGTAACCTTCGACATTTGGCGGCACCTGAGGGATTAATCTGCATCTACTTTCCGAGCCGGTTCCAACGACATCAAGCTCAAAGCGGTCGGACCTTCCTAAGTGGCAAAAACAGTAGCGTATAGCATCCAGACACGACCTTTGACCTCTAGAGCTTTGTCCCCTTTTAAGCCGTAACCTTTGACATTAGGAGCAGCAGAGGCACCAATCTGCATGTACTCTTCGAGCCGGTTCTAATGAGACCAAGCTCAAAGCCGCCGGACCTTCCTTTTTGTCATAAAGGGCACCATACGGCATGCAAACATGACCTCTGACCTCAGATTTGACCTTGTTCAAGGAAGCAGGGGCCCCACATTTTGCAAGCCAGTTCCTAACAAGTTAAGCAACAAACTCTCAAAGTCTCGGAGTGCCAAGCACCTTTTTAAAAAAAAAAGTATTTTCTCGCACTCGAAGACCGCAAGGGTGTCAGATTGTAAGCTCCAGACAGGATTTTGTGAACATTTGACTTTTTTTTTTTTTTAAAGTTCTGGGTGTTTAACAGTCTTCATACTTCAGATTCCTGTTCTGGGCCCTATTTAGAAGCCCCTGGTGAATTTTGCAAGCGGGTTCCAAACAAGTTAAGCACCACACTCTCAAAAGTTTGGAGCCATGATACGGCCACGTCGGACAAGTTTTACACCATGGACCTGACAATGGAGCAGGCAAGGAAAGGTCGCCTGCTCTTCGAAGAGGCACAGAAGGAGGGAGAGGAGAGTGTGACCGGGACCAACAAGAGGAAGAAGGATGGAGAGGAAGGTCGAAAGAAGAAGAAGCAGACTAAGCAAGAGAGCACCCCACCTCAGTCTGACGTAATTAAAAGACAAGAGTCATGTATAGTTACTAATTTGTAGTTCAGTGTATAGATAGATAACTGTTTTCTCTTATCCAACAGGAGAGCGAGGAGGAGGGAGAGGAGAATGCGGAGGACGAAGATGAGGAGAGCGAGGAGGAGGAGGGTGAAAAGAAAGAGGAGGAGGAAACGGCTGAGACGGCGGAGATCGGAACCACCAGCACCCCAACGATAACCAGGAGCCGGGCTAAGGTAGTCAAAATGTCACAATTCAAAAAAATATAGTAAAATATAGCATTAAAGATTTTGATTTTCTTTGAGATAAAAAATAGCACAATATGACAATGTATGAATCCCAACGTGACAAGTTCATTAATATTTGTTTTTTACTTTGTGTGCCAACAGAAAAGGTGCAGGGTGAAGTCCGGCGAAGTCGGAAGGGTGTACCGAGGAGAATGCACAACGACTAGTTCTGTGTTTTTATGTGTATTTTACAGT